>DWRA01004628.1:0-10647 GCA_018250295.1 Spathilepia clonius
CTCTCAGCAAGAGACTGATTAGACCCTACTTTACTACTACTACTAATGTGGAAGGACCAAACGAGCGTGAAGTCCACCTGATGGTAAGACATTGCCGCCCATGGACATCGGTAATCAACCCCAAGTGAAATAAGAATCCCACGTGGGGCTAAGGAGGACTAAGTTGGAACGCCTCGGACAAATATGTTTGTCCACACCCTCATCAAACTAAACCACAGCCGAGCTTAACACTGCTGTTACTAGATAAAAATAAGTGCGGCAATGGTGGCTACGGAGTTGAATGGAAGAGTTTCAACCAAGTTCTACTATTACAAGTGTGCTAAATTACCACTGTACTTATATTTTTTGTTAAGTACAAATTACATTGCACCTGCACAGTCACTTTATTTTAAACTTATTGACGTGTAACTTATTTTAAATTGCGTTTGAAAAATTAAACAAAAAAGATATATGTTGTTGGTATGGACAAAAACCTGTGCACAGTTTGCAGTAGGATATTTTTGGCGCCGGCAGTCGAACAGGAAAACGAATGGGCAACCTTTTTTTGTTCACTCAAAACAAGATATAAAATAAAAGTACAAAGTATGGGCCAAAAAAATGCAGATGTATGTGCGGGTAGATCTTTGTGGTTTTGCTGGGGTGGCGCCACCGCTACACTTCTTCCTATCAAAACCGTCAGCTAATATATGCAACAGTTATTTTTGCTGCATTTCTAGACAGGGGTTAAGAAGAGGGGCCAAATGGACATTCCTTTATTTAAGGTAGTTCAACTTATTCCTCAAAGGTTACAAGTAACGCTGCGAATTTGTGACTCACTTCAGGTAGGACGTCTGTTATACCTAGAATTACTTATAGATGTTTATTTTTAGTCCGCTTGTTTTTAAGTGCCTTCGCCTATCGCTTGTTTATTTTAATAAAAAATATGTGGCATACCTGTGTTCCATGGTGAGTATCTCCGACGTGCCGATGAGGTCGGGCGGCGAGAACTCCATGTCGACGGACGCGCCCGACGAGTACAGCGCGCGGCGCAGCTCATCGCTCATCGACAGCACCTATACATATACCAACATTTAATGATGATAACTTGCGAGTAGAGGTGTACAGCCCACTTGAATAGATCTTAGTGACCGTGCTAAAGAGTATTTAACAACAATTGGTTGTTTAAAAAATATTTATAGCGTACTTTCGGTCGGTGAACGGTACCACACTGATCTAAATGCAATTCGCTCTACGCATCGTATGACGTAAACTTTGAGCTCATGAGAGCTCAAAGTTTACGTCACACACACAAAAACAAACAAAAACAGATGACTGTAGAGCGACGAACAAGAAAAAACGGCTCTAAGAACTTTGTTCGTAGACGACGATTATTTATCGTAAACACTTATTTTATCTACGGTCACCGTTAATTCAACATAATTATGTTTAGGTCACTAAGATTTATCCAAACAGTTTGTCTATGTACTCTAATATTAAAACAGCCAGTTTCAGAATAAATCATTAATTTATAAGTTTCTTCTTGAATCTCAATACATAGGTTATTGATCTTTCATTATACTAGGTATGAGGCATGCTGAAATTATGTAAAATGAAGGCAACAGTCAAGAGACAGAAAATGATAATAAAAATACGTAATACTAATCCCACAAATATAGTATCTACATCTTTTTCACTTAATTCGTTTTCTTCTACGAAAGTAGTTTAGTACGACAAAGAAGCGTTTGAATTAACGTTTTCCTTTTAAATTTTCCACGCGGAAAATATTACTTTCTTTCTGTTATTGATCGATACATTTGAAACTGGCTGCAGGATTTTGTGTAACAGGAGTAGATAAAGGTGAACCATGCGTTAACACGAACATAAACTGTATTCTTTAGAAAATATAAAAATGTTATATACGTCTAGAATATGTTTATACGGGCGGAAAACTTTACCATGCGAGGTTCGTACGCACACAGAATATTATTATCGTGTGTGTGCGTGATCCTTTTTGTAACCATATGTAACATATATTAAGGGACAGAATGATACTTCAGGTCTTTTTTTTCAATTTTTTTTTTTTTATTGTTTCCCAAGCCCGATAGTCAAACTAGACATATACTGTAGCTGCATAGTATAATAAAAAAGTTCGATGACTGCGACTAAAGATCAATAAAGTACGAGCATTAAAAACAAGGTACCTTTATCGGTAGCATGTGTGTTTAATGGACGTGAAGCACTACGCACACTGTCCAGTCTCGCAATATTAATGCACTTAATAGGACAATGTTATAGGCTGTACCTACTTATGTATATTTACATGTAGGTTACAATTAAGGCCGTTTAGAAAACGGAAAGAGTCGTGCAAGTGGTACTGAATGAAATATTAATAAACTTTTCTGACATTAATGCTGGCTGTTCACCAGGACTATGCAAGGAAGGTGGAGGGGGCGAGAAAAACGAAACGTTTAAATTGTGTCGTTTTCCCCAAAATTAATGCAGCGAAGGGAGATACACTATTTTACGAGGTTTAAATTAGGTTCTATTATTACATAAATAATTAACAAGTTTTACTAATGTTTTTTTTTATATGATGGAGTAGCAAACGAGCATGCAGTCCACCTGATGTTAAGTGCAACTACCGCCCATGTACACCTGTGATCCACCCCAGATAAGACCAGAATCCCAACTGAAGTCGACCACCGATGCGTTGCTACCCCTGAGGACTAAGTTGGAATGCCTCGCTAAATTTATCTCCCTTACCACACCCTTCAAACCAGAAGACAGCAGCGCTAACACTGCTATTATTAGGCAGAAATAAGTGTGGCGGTGGTGCCGCCGGAGTCCAACCACACAGGGTTCTACCTCCTTTAACGTCTTTTTTTATATATAGTTGATTGCAGAAGTCCATGGGCGGCAATAGTTTATTATCCTCTTATTATCTGGTAGACATTCAGTTTACCACGTAGGCTCGTTTGCAACCTTATAAAAAGTAACTCCGTAAAAATATTTACTTCAGAGTAAACTGAATTCAGTAGAATTACTAGTATTACAAGAGACCAAAAATGCCTTTTCAGCAAGTTATTGAATCTTATCTTTATATTTATGCCGAAATTTTTATGGTTATGGAAAATATATCGGGGTCGCGATAGGAAGGGTAGAGTTCGGATGTTTGGAGAGGACTAGTAGTTGAGATATTTCTGTGGCGCCTCCTATTTGCGGAGGATTGTGTTTGCACGCAAATATTGAGCATATTTTCTATTTTCCTGAAGATGTATGAGGGGATGTGAATTGTGCGATTATGGACAGAAAAGGATTCTGATTTATTGTTAAGATGATTACGATATACGGTATGTATTCTGTAAAATGTGGTGTTTAAATGTAGTTAAGATTTTTATATTTAATAACTGTGCCTTGATAACTTTGTGGGTTGAAACTCAATCGAGAGGCTCCAGATTCGAATTCCAGAGTTTTCAAAGTTGCGTGCGTCTTAGATATTAGTTATCACTTACTAAAGTAGTCAAGATATAAAATATAGTTAAAATAAGGAGAAAACCTACATGCATTTAAAAAGTTCTAAAGGATGTGTATCTATGACAGTCCCTGGTTCGACACTGGTTGCAAATACAGAACTATAATATAAAATAGACGCAAAAAATACAGCTATTAAAACACAATATTAAGTATTGATCTTTAATATAACTTTCTCTACGGGAAGTTTGAAACAAAATGAGAGCGGAAGGTATCGACTTTGTTTCAAAATTAACAAAATTAATCCTCTCCTTAGTTGTTTTATTATTTTCAGGGGTTTCGTAATATTACTGATAAACTTTATTGATATTAAATTCGCCGACAAAGATTGATTACTCGAGTTTCATGAGGAATCTGAAATATCTAATTTGTTATATTGTACTGCTGTTGTATAGAAATTTTCTTTTGTCCTATTTCTAATTATGCTTCTATTATTTTCTCCCTTCTTAATTTTGTTTGTGAAGGTGATAGAATCTTTTGTTGTTCGATTCCGGAGTCATCACCGCCCCATCTATTTCTACCTAATAATGGCGTTGTTAAGCGCTGCTGTCTTCAAGTTTGAAGAGTGTGGTAAGGGACATATACTTATCAAATGCGTTCCAACTTCGTCCTCAGGGGTAGCAACACACTTACGGCCTACCTCAGTTAGAATTCTAGTCTTATTTGGGGTGGATTACAAATATCCATGGGCGGCAGCTGCCACTTTCCATCAGGTGGACTGCATGCTCGTTTGCTACTCCATTATATAAAAAAGACCATTCCGATCTCTTTGAGACCTAATTGGTGTCGGCGATGGAATACAATTTGTTAAAAGCGGGGCAGCACTTCATCAACTCACCGCCACCACTATCCAATTGCTCGTCTTGTCTCTCGGTTCACTTGGCGCCCGGGTCAATCTCTGAAGTTTTTATACCATGTCTACGTACATACCACACTTGTTTCTCTCCAATAACTGCAGTGTTAAACGCTGTTGTGTAGGGTTTGAAGGGTGTGGTAAGGCATACCAACTTAATTCTCGGTAGCAAAGCGTCTATTGCCAGCCTTAGGCTACACTAATTTTATCTGAGATTGACTACAAACGTTCATATGCGGAAGTGGTCACATATGAGGTGAATTGCAAGGCCCCTTGCATCTTCGTAAAGAAATGAATTGATATAACGATACTTTACCTATATTTAGCAGTATGCTCTTAGGCTGAAGTATGACAATTATCTAGAGCGCAATTTAGACGTGAGGAAATTGAGAATGGGTTGTTTTTCGCTGGCATATTTCCTCTTATACAATATTTCTTGTTTTTTTTGCACCGACCGCCGACGCTGACTTAATCCTTATAGAAGACGGAAATTCAACTGTCTCGGAAAAACCCACACTACAACATTGCTCATGACTTTTAAAATGTCATAAAGTACTTGTAAAGGGCAGAAAAGATTTGTACCCGAAGCGGCGAAATGGTTAGATCGAGCCCTGAATGCAATTAGTTAAAAGCAGCGGCACTTCATCAGCTCTCCGCCAGCGCCGGCTCGCACTTTACGATTGTCTGTCGCAAGTCTCGCTTCACGGCACCTATATCAGACTGTTCCGGGATTAAGGGACTACTTTAACATATTTTTATGCTGTTTTTGATGTAGTTCCTGCTGGGAATTGCCTTATGCCCATTAGTAATGAGTCTGTCAAATTTATATCTACCAAAAATCGAGAATTGACATTTTCTAGACAGATGCCTCCAAATTTAAACTTTTGGCAGAGAGAAAGTTTAATAAATTGATTATCATTAGTAATTCGTATTAATTATGTTTCGAAATTTACTTCACTATGTTTAAGGATATTTAGGTAAATGTCGAAGAATATTCCATTGTACTATTAAAGTCAAGCAATTCAGTTTGTGATCTGCATTCTCCCAAAATGTTTACCAACTCATGCCTCGATAAGTCTAGAATTTGGATTATATAAACTTTTGCCTGGAATTTTGCGTACTATCTAATATTTTTTATTTATAAAGTCACATCCCTGTATTTATTAATACCTTCTCTGTCTTTTGTTTTGGTGTAATATATGTATTTAATTAATCTATTACTTCATATGTTCAATTAAAAAGTGACTTACAAATTTTATGAACTACCAGATGAGCAAAATCCGTGTAAGTGTATTTCTTATAAGGATAAACAAACAAGTATTAAGCCTGATAACTATCAGCCTTAATGCTTGTTTGCAAGAATAAGTTACTAGTTATTACTATTAGTCATGGACATCATGCACAACAGGGGTTCTAAGTCAATCAAAAATGTGTTGTCTCCTGACTGAGATGGCCTTATGATAAAATCAGCCGAAATTTATCCCTTTCCACTGAAACGCAGAATTAGTTCGCGCTAGAAATAGGTATGGCGATAGCATCTTCTTGGACGAACCATATTCTACTGCGTGTCTAATATGTTTTATACTTACCCACATTATTCTACGGATATACACAAAAATGGAAGTTCAAAAACACTCACTCGAGAGAATTCTAAATTCATTATTTAAATGTATGTTTGATTGCTAATCGAACCCAGAACTTTCTTCGTGTCCTAGTATAGGCATATACACTATTATTGTCCGTAATTTCATTAACTGAGGGTTATATCGACATTATCTCCATTTCGGCTTTATCGGTGAACGTTTTAGTAAGAAAGTAAGAACAAAAAGTTTTAGTTGCCCAAAAAGGAGCATCAAAACAAAACAAGGCTTTACCGCGCTAAAACTTGTCTACACAACGGAAAGAAATGGGGCGTGAAAATAGTGGGCTCTTTTTAACGTTGTGGTTGATTGCTCATCCGAATGCTGATACCATATCCCTTGAGGAAAGTGAATTGGATTTGATACATTTCTCCTTTCTCATTTTTCGGAAATTTCCCAACTTTTTATGAAATTGAAATAGCCAACGAGTATGAAGCGTTCTTGGTAGGTTGTTACTGGAGCCCATATCTTCCACGACTGTCTTACTGATCACGGGTCGGGTCTTCTCTGGTAGTGAGAACATTAGACTATAGTCCATCATGTTTGCCGAGCGCGAATTGGTAGATTGTATATACTTTTGAGATTATTTAAAGATCTTTTAGGTATGTAGGTTTCGTAACGTTTTCCTTAAAAGTTAAATGATATGATAATTAACAGCCATGAATGTTTTTAATCAACTTTGAGGTCTAAGATGGAACTATGCTACAAATGTTTCTGAATTTTAGGAAGACTGAAGAGTAGGTACGCCAGTTTTAAATGCACTGATGTTAAAGGCAGAAATAGGTAGGCCTATGGAGCCACTATGGTAATAAGTCAGAAATAGATATGGCAGTGGCGCATTCACAATGCAACCACGAAAAACAGTCTTGTAGAAGTACTTTTAGGTACAAAAAAGTGTAATATTTTTTATGGCGTAAAATAGAAGTTAATGACATTTTTTATAAAAGTATTTTATTATAACTTTGGAATTACTCAAACAGACCGAACTTACACCTATCAAAAAATACTTTTATAACTTCTCCGAGTGATTTAAAGGTCGATAGTTTTTACTGTTATTGGGTTCATATATTTCCTTAGGGACGCTTAAATGCTTAGGATCTCTTGTTAAATGTCCCTTCGGGCGTATAACGCTTTAGATGTCAAGTTATAGCATTAATCACGAAATTTTGGCAACCTACACGTTAAGCAGGTAGGGAACATTCCCTCGGGAGACCTTCCCGTCCAAATACGGTCTAACTCTAAATGCGGGAAGTTTCGCGTTCAATTTCCAGTCACAACTAATTTTTTAGCGTATATACACACGGGTTGTTGGTTAAAATGTTTGTGAGTTTCAGTCTGCTTTAGCTTTGTTTAACTTTCTACATAATCTACATAAATATTGTTTTAGTTGTGTCGTGTAAATTGTTTGTAGTTACGAAATTGTATGTTTTATCAAAATTTACCGGAAATGTACTTTTAAATCTACTTTAAAATGAATTTAAATAAATAAAGACAAAAACTACAAATAGATATAGATAAATTCCGTAAACAAAGATAGAGGAATTAAATAAATTATAAATGTAATAACTTTGCTTTCTGATATTAGTCAACCCACATATCAAAATTATATGTATTACGTTCTACTTGAATTTGATCACAATTGCATAGGCATTCATGAGGACTAAGATGGTCGCCTGCATATAAATCTACCGGTTTTATGGACAGTTTTGTCAATTATAGCATCGTCGACAACCCATTACTGTCCCACCGCAAGGCACAGCTCTCCACTCAAAGTTAGGCCATAGTCTACCGCGCTGGCCAAGTGCATATTGTTAGGGTTTACACACCTTTGAGAACCTTTTTTTCTTTAAAGAACTCGAAGATAGTTTTTCGCGAGACGTTTTCCTTCGCCGTTATAGCAAGTAATAATTACTTTCTAACACGCTTATAGTACAAAGGTACCAAAACCCAAATTCTAGTAGAACGTTTGTATTCCTCGTACTATAAAAGATATTTACGTGAGCATACCAGGCATAGATATGCAAACGAGTACCATTTAGGCATACCAGTTTTGATATTCGTGAAAGACTGGCGGAGCGCGCATATCTTTATTTCCCGACGGGGTCTGCGACCGTAAACTTTCAGAACTCCGTCGAATGGAAAAACTTTATTTATATCTGAGTTGGCGGGGGTTTCTGAATGCTAAATCAGATTGAAATATTAAGGCGAGTCTAGACGCGTGTAATGTGTAATGTATATTTAATGTAATGTGTAATGTTTTATGTGATGGAGTAGTAGACGAGCAGTTCACCTGATGGTAAGTGGGAACTGCCGTCCATGGATATCTGTAGTCAACTTCATATAAGATTAGAGTCTTACCTGAAGTTGACCACAGATGCGTTAAGCACCCCTGACCCCTGAGGATTAAGTTGGAACGCCTCGGATAAGTCTCTCTTACCAGACCCTTCAAACTCTTCTTGTTTGAATAATATGTTAAGGTATCTTATAATAGCAGCGCTCAACACGTCTGCTATTAGGCAGAAATAAGTGTGGTGCTGGTGCCAGAGTCGAACCACAAAGTGTTCTACGACTATTATTATTATATTACTTTTACTTTACTCTTGCAATTTTTACATTTTTTTGTTTGCAAGGATAGTTCTATTGCCTCCATAAAGATGGGATCATAGAACCGTGATTTTAGACTTAAAATTTCTTAAAATATCTAAGTAATTTAGCTTGTAATGTTGCATATTACGAGATACCTATATATCCAACAGACGACGTAAAATTACGATACATCCGTTCAATATACTTATGAATAATGAAGAACCCAAGCCTACGTTCTTCGTAACATCTTGCATTCTTCACTGACACTTCAGTTTTATAAAAATTATAACTAAGAATATAAGTCTATGTTCTTCATCGCATCGTTTGATTTACACGCTACAGTTTTATAAAACACGCGTCTAAACCTGCCTTAAGAGGCGTGTCTGCGATATAACTCATGTCCGTGCGCGACCGTCGGTTAACCTTTATAGAACTTTGCATAGCAGGTGCGAAATTTTACCGATTGTCAAGTTAGTGGGGAAGTTATGAACGTGGAAGTTTAACTCAATTGATTTTGAAAGGAATTGAATACCTATACAGACGTTGGAAGAGTTCAAAGGCGTAATTGTTTGGGGATAATATAATTAAGTTCGATCTTAATTAAAGGTTTTGATTTGTGTTTGCTATGGTAACAAACTTCATGTTTGTATTGAGTTATTTTTAATAAGGAATGCAAATATTCTGTACAATATCTTAGCATATCTGTGCATAGGGAACTGTTACATGATTTTAGACTTATATTATCGCGGAATTGATACATTTTGTTATGTAACGGGTACTCACGATACGATGCTTTGATTTCTTAATTGCCAATATTTCGACCCAGTTGCATGGATCGCGGTCACGGCGGAACATAACGAACATACATACATTATATAACATAACAAAACATACATAACAAAATGTATCAATTTTACGGTAATATAAGTCTAAAATCATATATGTTAATGATGATGTTATGTAAGCTTATAACCAGAAGGACAATGATAGGTTGATGGTCATATGGTCATATAATGATAGCTTAAACATGGTCATATAATGATAGCTTAAAACCTGTGGGACAATAATGTATGATGATTGTATAATGAAAGCTTATAAACAGCAGTGGGACAATACATTGATGATAGTATTAAGCAAGTGGAAATTCTAATTCCTACCCAGTACTGAGAAACAGTTGTTTGTTAAGAAAACGGTTCGATTGTTTTTCTGAGGCGCGCTGTAATAGGGAGAGACGAGAAGCGTGCAGTTGATACTGAGTGAATGGCTGCGGTTCTCAATCTGAGGAGCTGTTCATTGCTAGCTGTACTCAAACTTGGATAATGGAATTGAAGTAATCGAATTTGTATATGAAAAAGTAGGTATTTTAGCAAAAAACGTCGTGATTAATTTTTCGTTACTAAATCAGAATGCCTCACCATACCGAAATAAGTTTAGCTTAGCCGACGTCACTACCGTTAACAAATTTTAATGATTGGTGTCTTTTTGTACATCTACTACTATTCCTAAACAACTTGAAATAATTTAGAGAAAAAAGAAAAACCATAAAAAACTATAATATAAATTTTATAAAGATTACAATTAATTACTCTACAATATTATATGAACTCAATGCGCATTTAGGTCAATGAGATCATTGTTCGCGACATTAAACGCGCCAGCAAAAGTTTGAGTGCCGCTGTTGTAGAGAGCGCAGAGGCAACAGGCGGTGCAATTTGTTCTCGGGACGAAAATAGATGGAAATCTCCTTGCTCACCCATGGGGTCTTATTGAACGGAAAATACTGCCGTCGTGTGATTGCGTTGTCGGATTTTATCAACAATACTGAAAATCTGCTCCTTCTAGGTCACAATACATAGGAGATGTTTACTTTTAGAAGATATAAAGAGGTTCAAATATATTTTTATAAAAGGATGCAACAAGGTACCAATAACTCGAACTATTTATTAAATTAATATAATTAGGTAACTTTGAAAGTGGTAGAACCTTTTGAAGTTCGACTGCGGTGGCACCACCGCCACACTTATTTCCGCCTAATAACAGCAGTGTTAAACGCTGCTG
>DWRA01004629.1:0-10647 GCA_018250295.1 Spathilepia clonius
GAGTTCTCAAAAAGTGTGTGAAGTCTACCAATTCGCACTTGGCCAGCGCGGTGGACTGTGGCCTAATCCCTTTCACTGTGAAAGGAGACCCGTGCCCAGCAGTGGGACAGTAATGGGTTGATGATTGAAGAATTTGTATTTTACATTTTGTTATGTAACAGATACTCATGGTGTTTTAATTCCTTATTGCTATTTCGAACCAGTTGCGTTAATCGTTGTGGATGCACTCGGCAGGTTGCACCTAGATCACGATCCATATATCCTTGTATTTTATTAATAAATAGCCAAAACAGCGGTGTCAACCGCATTTTGGAACATACTTTTTCGAGGTGTTTCAAGTTAATCCACAGAAATAGCAACGTATTTGTAGCGCACCTTAGGTAAGATTCTAATATTTTCTGGGGTCAATTACTGATATTCATGGACAGCAGCAGCCATCATCAGATGAACTGCGTTCTCCATCATCCCCAATACTCATACCTTCCATAATATATTAAAAAAGAACAAAGCTATGCAAATAAAATTATTTTCTTTACGATAATAATTTTAAATCATTATATTTATCGTTACACGCTAACAACGTATACGTGAGAATTTAACGTAACCACGTTACCTTAAAACCCTAACGTTATATTTACTACGTTAAAATTAAAATCTTGTCGTCTGAAAAACCTTTCACGTCTCCAAAGGAAATAGCATTAGAAATATCAAACCAGTCTTCATATCGGATTGGAAACGCAACATGCACCTTTGATCTTTTATATAAACCCATATGTTTACATATATCTATTGAATCTTCATTTGCTCATAAAAGATACGTTCACCTTACCATAGAATCAACAATTTATAGAAATGAATATTCTTTCTTGTAGGGCAAAGAGGGAAAAATAAGTACTAAGGGGTGTAGAACGGCAGTGGGAATTTATTTAATTAACCGACTTCCTTCTCCGAAGAAAGAGGTTATGAAGAAAAATAATAAACGAAAAATAATAATTTTTCATAAATTGTCTTATGTTTTAAACTTTGTAATGTATATTACAAAAGAGTGTATACTCGTACTGCCGAAATAAGTAACATTTTCACATATTTTACTTTTGTTTTATATGATGGAGTAGAAAACAAGCATGCAGTCCACCTGATGGTAAGTGGCAACTGCCGCCCATGGACATTTGCGATTCACCACAAATAAGACTAGAATCCCAACTGAAGTCGATCACAGCTGCGTTGATACCTCTGAGGACTAAGTTGGAATGCCTCGTTAAGTTTATCTTCCTTACCACACCCTTCTAACCAGAAGACAGCAGCGCTTAACACTGCTGTTATTAGGCCGAAATATGTGTGGCAGTGGTGCCGCCGGAGTCGAACTACAAAGGGTTCTACCACCTTTAAAATGTGTAGAAGCCAACTGTCCTCCACATGAAGCTATCATTGTAATTCTCAGAAGTGGTTACGCATATGTGATCCATGGGCGGCAGTGACCAGTTACCGTAAGGTAGACTGCAATTACGCTTGCTACTTCAATCGTATAAAAACAATGAGACTAACATTGATCTAATCTTAGTCCACTGCATAAGTTCAGTACATCAAATAAAATATAAAAATATTATCGACTGACTCCACTACCTTTTATAGCAACCACAAAACACTTCACGGCTATTCCATTCCAAAAAAAAACTCATGCAAAATTCCGTCATGTAGGAACACTACACACGAGGCGACCTTGTAAAGGTGCGGCCACACGGTAGGCTACACAAAAATAGTCCGTGCTGATGGACAGCAAACACCTACGCGTTGAATATTGAGTACCGGGTCTAATGAATGAAAAATGATCCCTCGCACGTGTCAGAGCAAGGTGATCTGATAAAAGTGGATATGCAAAATCGTATGTGTGAGGGGCTGTGATATTTTTAGGCACTTGGTTTAAGTGAGGGTGTTGTAGGGGGCCCCCATGCGGTGCGGTAAATTCGTTACGACTATCTATTTCTGCTGTCTAGCACCTACAAACACACACACATGTACGTAAATACTCACGCACACACACACTCAGCTTTCTATGTGAAGGCTATGTAGTTATGTAGAGAAATACGTAAAAGATACGTATAGAAATACAAGATAATATATACATCACAAAACTTAAAATTAACAACACTTCGTTGATCAGACCCGCTTCGAATAAAATTACTAAGAAATAATTCTCTCAAAGTTACGCTGAGAAAAGAAATGAGTAACAAAATTATTATGCCCAACCAAGTCGTATTTCAATGTCTGGAGGACGTACTCCGGTACGTCGAAGCGACCGGGATTACAATAAACAAAAAGTACAAAAAAAACAAGTAATCGGTATTCCAGATTTGAAAACCGGCCGCCATTAACGCACATTCGCGTATCCGTTCGGCAGTGAGAGTGGAGTGGGGTGTAGAAGGGGGTAGTTGGTACAGGCGGCGTTCGACAAAAAGATATGCGCAAAAATCTCTCGGTACGCAACGCCCGCAGCCACGGGGAGATTGGGGGGAGGCGAAAATCAATTTGGGGGCTCCGGTGCGTGGGGCCGCGGGGTGAGCCGGGGAGTCACGGCCAAGGTCGGTCGCGCCCGGCCGCCTCTCCCCTCCCGCGGTACCACGCCGGCCCATTGAGAGGAAGCACACACACACCGACAAAGACGGGAATGCCAATGTAAATAATAATGCATACGGCTCTATGAATGTGCAACTTTGATACGCCCACGCCCAGCCGAGGAACGAAAGGGGAACATTCTCATTTTCGTTTGAAACGTTTTTGAAGTCTTAAAGTTATTTACTTCTTATGATACTCTTAAAGAATCTATGAGAACAGAACTTATTATTTCTATAACATCTTAATTATTCTACGACAAAACGTCACTGAAAGGTAAGCCTAAAATTATTTTCAATACCTCACTACAACTTTCATCAATGTACACATTTTATTAAAGGCAGTGATAGCCTAGTTGTCGAGGCCGAGGTTCGAATCCCAGGCACGCGCTTCTGATTCTTTAAAGTAGCTTATTGGAAAATAATTATAAGTTGCTACAACGATGAAGGACAACAACACGAGGATACCTAAGAGACTGAATTCTTAAAAAAAGAAGCTCTAAAAAGTATTTAAAGTACGAATCTGCACTTGGCTAGCTTAGTGGACAATAGCCTAACCCCTCTCAGTCAGAGAAGAGATCCGTGCCCAGCAGTGGGGCAATAATGGGTTGACGACGACACAATTTGTTATTACAATCGATACAAATTTATACACTGTGAAATCCAAAACAAATTTAAAAGTATAAAATATAGAATGGACTCGACAACAGATTGCACAACATGTCATACGAACGTCACATGATCCTAAAATATTCTTAAAAATTCAATACTCTGGATCACTTGAAGGAGAGGGTCACCTCTACAGCGCCCGCATTTTGAACGGTCGGATAAAATCGAATAAGATACCTACTTACTTTAGACATATTGACAAAATATCTTAAGATATGACAATGCATGGATATCGAAATTATGCTAATGAACAAAATTGTATTTTATCATGCGTAAGAACACAGAGTAATTCTTTTTGTAAACTGTTGTCATGTCTAGACGAAACTACTAGTAAAAAGCCGCATATATAGGACATATACTGCGATATTCAAGATATCTGTCTCAAAGATCTAAAGTGACGAAATTCATGTATCACACGACTATAATTTTGGTTGAAATCGTTCGTACCTATCGGCTGTAGAAACTAAAAGAGAAATCGCCGACTGATGGTGAAGAAAAGTCCTCGAATGACGTCCACACTTAGAAAAAATGAGTACAGGGCGTACTCCGATCCGGTGAACTGACAACTTGTGGGACAAACACTTGGTACACAGGGCATAGTGCCGGTTTAACAATGAGTGGCATCAACAGGCATAGGTCTATGGTTAAGCATTGGACCTTCAAAGACGGATGGAATGAATTGACTGCACTGTTGTGTAATCATCTAAAGATATAATAAAAATAGATGTAACTGTAGAACAAACTCAACAAGGTACTCATTACAGTATATAGAAAATAGGCTACAAATTCAATTAGACCCAGTACTTTAAACATAACAAACACTCGACTCAGCGAGAGAAAGAGACACCTTCGGTACATCCAGTAAATTAACATCGGGGGGACAGTTGTGTATCGATCGAGCGGGACGATTCCGAGATGTTATTCGAGCTCGGATAGCTGGGAGTCAACGCCCTCGCGGATAACATCTGAGCGAGCTCCACTGCCAAGCGAGCGATCGTACCGGCTGAAATTTAACTGTAGATAAAACTCGTTTCGCCAAATTAGTTGCAAACTGCAAAAAAAGCCGCTGGTAAGTTGTTAAAGCTACGCTGGCACTGGAATATTCGAACTGAAGTCACTTCTTCTGTGTAGAGAAATATTCGAAAGCTTAAGTTAGTTGATATTCAATCAGAATTCTGTAAGAATTTTAACTTGACTGCTCTTTACTTCCTAGAAGACTTAGGATGCTATGTTGCGACACTGTCACACCCTGTTTCTACCTTATCCTAATAAATTGTGTTCTGGTTTAAAAAAAACTACATAGTATAATATTCACTTTGTCGTTACATCTATTTACACATTTATGATTTACTTTAGACACGACACTTGTTCAATGATGGAGATTACAAATGTCCATGGTTGGTAATGACCACAACATGCGTTGAATTTTGTAGACATTTGCTATCCAGCAGTTACAAGAGAAAAGGAAAAATAATAGAAAGGGGTTAAATGTACTTTAGTCAACTTTCTGCTCTGATAAGCGTTAGGCCAAGACCGCCAAGCTCATCAAGTCATAAGCATTTCGGTAACACTATTTTATTTGAACCCTGCGTCATGGAGGTGATGTAAGGTGTGTAATAAGCCCCGCGGGGAGATAATGCTATCAACGAGCTTATTATTCGGCGTATCGGAGCCGATAACGAGATAATACGCGTTTGTTTGCACTGAGGACGAGAGCACGGCGCGATATACGGGGCTTGTAATAAATTTAACGAGCAACCAGAATTTGGTAAAGTAGAACTACTGATTTTTATGGAGAGCCATCTATGCGGTTTGCATTTGAGATGAGCTTCAGACGTAGAAATTCACAAAGTATGAGTTGATATTGCTAATGAATGTATTTAAAAATATAACAAAGTGCAGTTTGGAATCATTGAAGCCTTTAATACTTTGTCCATACTATCCGTAGAATTCAACACCGTAACGATCATTCAGGCCACCTGATCAGTGGCCATTGCTTCTTAAATTTCCCATTAAAAAAATATATCTTTAATCAGCCCTAGATGATTGATGCAAATGACGAATTGCAAATGCCACTCGATTCATGTTTAAATCAAGTTACACTAACATTGCGCCATTGATTACTGACAAAGGGTGTTGAAACTAAATTAGATAAACAAAATTAATAAGTACATACATAGTTTGATCATAAAAATATCCTACATTAATTATTTAAAAAAATGCATACACAAACTTTTGATAACTCAGATATTTATATGCAAAAATTATATTAAACTCTCTTAACCCTACTTAAAATTCTTCTTCTCATGCCACGTCTGCGGCCCACGCACCGGTCGAACAGTGGTTTATTGATGAGGGTAAGAATATAGCTCTGGTTATTGACAGCTTTGCAATATAAAGTACCGAGGACACCAAAATGATACACTAAACATTAAATTAAGAAACACGATCTGTACTCAACCTCACCGAGACTTTTACATAGGACGTACATATGTTTTTTATTTATACGAATTAAATGAAAAATCAAGGCTGATTAGTGCAACGTAGTACTGAGAATAGATACGGTACCAGTCTCTAGGAATTAAATCTTCCCGATTATCATCATTATCAACCCACTACTGTCCCACTACTGGGCACGGGTCTCCTCACAGAGTGAGAGGGGTTAGGCCACAGTCCACCGTGTTGGCCAAGTGCGAATTGGTAGACTTCACACACTTTTTGAGAACTTTTTTTTTATTCATTTATTTATTCAAATAATTCTCAAGTGTGCAGGTTTCCTCATGGTATTTTCCTTCACCGTTAAAGCAAGTGATAATTAATTTGTTAAACGCACGTAGCTTCGAAAAATCAGAGGTGCGTGCCTGGGGTTTGAACCTCGGACCCCTCGACTGAGAGGCCATAATTCAACCACTAGGCTATCACTGCTGTGATCTTGCATATCACGTGATATACAATAGTAAAAGCAAAATTCGCAAATTTTTTGTGTTCGATCCACTTGTAATCAGTGAAAAATACAATCCAGAGATGTAAATATCGTAAAACTAATGTTATTTAAAATCTATTGTCTGATACCTATTGTCTACCGGGATATTTTATAAATGACACTGTCAGACATTTGAAATATATTTATGAACAGTTTGTCTATAAGCGATACCTCTATAGGTTTAATACAAAAAGGATTTAGTATTACGTAAAATCCAAATCTTTTAAGAAAATCGGCACAATGTTCTTTTTTTCATAACAATGATTGAATTCAATCTAAATAAGTGAAAAGATACTGTTTAGTCGTAAGTCTCATACTTTATTACGGTGTAATAAAATGTGTTTTATGTTTGAAGCATTTTAAAAAATTCATAAAGCAAGAATAGCCTTAAATGTATTTTCGACTGTGAGGATTTTTATCAAACAGAAAGCATATTTTCAGCAGTAAATAACTAGTTCCATCAGCGTAATAGCCTCGGTATTCATACATTTAGTATACTCAGTTCAGTATACTGTGCATTCACAAGAGGCTAACTAAATGCACGTATTAAATTCCAAACTATTTTCTATTGAAACAAAAAGCAAGCAAAACATCCAAGCCGCTTTGTTTTGGCCAAATCCCGGATTATGAATTATTTTGAAAGGTCCCCGGGGATGTGGAATATATTTTATGTTAACATTAAGCTCATAGGCCAAAATTAATACGATAATACTGCGCTTGCAGTAATTAATACGAGAATTATATTCCACATTTTCAAAAACAACTCGAATGTATATTAAAATGAGTATCTGATATGAATGTGGTAGTACCTCTCGTAATTCGGCTCCGAGAGCCCCATAGCCACACGGTATTTGAATAATAATAACGGTAATAAGCGCTACTGTATTCTAGTTTGAAAGGTGCGGCGTGGGAGTATCAGAGGCAGTCTAACTTAGTCCTCAGGGTTAACAAAGTATCCGTGGTCGTTCCTAAAGTAGGACTCTAAACTTATCTGGGATTGAAGGCTAATGTCCATAGACGACAGTGGCCATTTACCATCAGGTGGCTTGCATACTCATTTGCTATTTACATCACATAAAAAGATTCAGGCACGATTTTAAAGTTATTATGCTAGAACGATTTTCATCAGCGCCATTACAAATATTGCAGCTTATCTTGCCCATACTAGACGTGTTAGGCAACGAACCATTTTGTAAACGTTACCTATTATGTTTTGTGGCCTATTGTCAAACGGTTCGATTCAATTATTTTTTGATTTTGGCCTATTCGAGTGCCTTTTCAGTCGGTTGCAAGCTCACTACGCACCCTGTCGAGTCCATAATGACCGCGTACCAAACGATGGGAACGATAAGAGCATGAATTTTCAAATGTTAGTCAAACTCGGATAGGAATGGTAATAAGCCACTCATGCAATTTAACAGCTATCAGAAACTAACGATTCACATCAAATGATTCATGCAAAACCTATAGAAACATTTACAATTGCGTCGCTTCTCCTGAGAAGTATTTTAAAACGCTGCTTATCTACTCCCTCTACTACTACGCGTTACCCTTTCCAACGAAAATACAGCGGCGAAACGACTGGTGCTAAATCAGAAATATAATGATATATCAATTGTGCCAACGCTCAACTCAACATTTCATACTAATCGTGGTAGCAAAGCAACAATTGCATTTCCTATCTGGACTACAATCTAGATGAACGAAACGCCTAGACGCACAATAAGTTCACTTTACATGAGCAACGCACGCCATTTGAACGAGATAGCTATCAATATAGTTTCCTTACGAGAGACGGCACCGCCTCCATTGAACGGCTCCCGGGCTCAGCTATTTTTAGGGTCCTGGGGGCTAAGGAGCGGGGGGTCTGACGTCAGAGCCACCCCAACCCCGGAGCCCCCACGCGAATGAACCTTAGGTGGAAGAATGACTTCACAATATCTAAGAGTTCCCTCCTTCTGTCGGACGGAAAATTCTATTTCCACGAATTGCTTCAATGGAATCCATTAAAGCGAATAGTTTCATGTAAACAACTCTCGTCGGGGGGTAACATTGAGATGGGTTTTGTATTACTTTTAGATTTTAAGTACACAATTTTCGTTAACAAACAAGTCATTAAGAGTTCTTGGCTAACTGAATATTCTGTAGCTTAAAAGATTGTAATAACGATTTCGTAACCTCGCATATACGTACGTACACAACAATTTGATTGCGATCGAGCGAATTTCGACATGTGCCCGTTATTAATAACCAATCTATAAAATATTTGCCTACCAAATATCGAAATTTGATGTTTTTTGTCAGCAACCCATTATGGTCCTCGCGATTATTTCCTTCGCACATTAAAGTAAGGGATAATATTTTTTAATACAAAATTAATAAATCAGAGCTTCATGACTGGGATTTGAACTTAGGACCCCTCGATCGACGGGCCTAGTTTCAATCATTAGGCTTGCCTGCTTGATCATATCTAATAGGCAACAATAGTCAAATTTCTATTGTTGGTAGGCAAAACATTGGACAGATTAGTTGTAAAATTGTTAGAAAACTATTTATATTATTTGTTATTGTTAAAGTTATTAAGTAATTATGTGATTCTATTTGGATAATAATGCTAATTTTATAATTATAAGTGATATTTATGCCATGCTGGCTGGTAAGATTTTATAACTTTGACAAAAAAGAAAAGAAAACATAAAACGTTCGATTTTCACGTTTTGGCGGCATGGTAATAAAATATCTATTGAGAAAAATTAAACGTTGTTATTTTATTCAACAATCGGATTCTATTTAATGCAAAATTCACAACATGACGTCATTAGAAGTACGTAAATGCCCTTATTCGTCTCTCTCCAATGTTTTTTCTTAGTTTGAATGTCACCCAATTTTCAGTCTAGAGGGCGTCTTGGTTAACCTTTTCTCGTGGGCGATTCAACCCGTGGGTTGGTTCAATTAAGGGCTAGTTATTAAAACTTCAAAGGGGAACGTTTGTTCGAGCGGACCTAATGAATGAACTGTTATTAACTCCAAGTTTATGAAAATTGAAATGTAGAAAGAGAATACAAATTGGAAGTGGTTTAGAAAAACAGGACATATACATGAATTGTATAAATAAATTGCAACAAATACTACGGGTAACTAACTACCGTTTATGTGATTAAATTATGAAAACCGCCTTTTCATTGTTTGATTAAGAAAGAAGAAACATTAGGTACTAAATAAAAACATATGTATACAGGTATATATATATATGAACCACATGTAAACCGAGTTGAATAAATTTCGACCTTCCAGCCGGGCTTAGGTTCGAAATTTAGTTTCCAATTTTCATATGCGTATTACAAATGTGTTTTAACTGTGAACAAAACACACATCATCGAGAATTCTTAAAATCCTAGAACTTGAATAACGTTCTCATTAAATCGACCAAGTGGTCGGCATTGTGGACTATAACTTGGATAACTCTTTCATTCTGAAAATAGACGCCCAGTACGGCAGTAATGGGTTGTTGATGACGTCAATCGGAAACATAGGAACAAGACAACTTGAATGGATTTCTATCTTCCTACATATTTATATTTTATTTGGATTAAATACGTTATGTATCTTTGTGTACATTAAAAGTTTCTTGGTAATCTACTTCATAATTTGCATACTTCTTGATCAAACTGTTATTTATTTCTCCTCAATAACATCAATGTTAAGCGCTCCTTTGTTCTGGTACAAAAGGTGTAGTAACATAAGTACATATACAAGTAAAGTACATATAATAAATACAATAATTAATATTTTTTCTGCCTGTTTTGCCCTTCTGGCTAATCGACTACCTAGATAGCTGTACCCACTTTAGACTTTCACTGGCAGAAAGCTGATAGTTATAAGAAGTAAGTTAGGCTACTTTTTATTTTACTAAAACATCTATAGAAAATTTATTAGGGTTAAAAGAAACAAAATCTATAAAATCTACAGGAGGCATACTTATCCGAGGCGTTCCAACTTATGTAGAGTTGAATACAGACTTCGCTTAACAATCTTGTTGTTAGACAGAAACAGGTGTGGTGGTAAAGAAGTATATCAATATACTTTTGTTTCATGTTACTTTGTTTTAGTTACAATCTCCACCCGGCATTACGAATAACTGTATATTAGATACAATCTTGTCTATAAAGGTGGTAGAACCCTTTGTAGTTCGACTCCGGCGGCACGGCGGTTAAGCGCTGCTGTCTTCTGATTTGAAGAGTGTGGTAAGGGCGATAAACTTAACGAGGCATTCCAACTTGGTCCTCAGGGGTACCAACGCATCTATTGCCGACTTCAGTTGGAATTCTGGTCTTATCTGGGGTGGATCATAAATGTCCATGGGCGGCAGTTGCCACTTACCATCAG
>DWRA01004630.1:0-10645 GCA_018250295.1 Spathilepia clonius
TTAAGAAATCAAAACATCGTATCGTGAGTACCCGTTACATAACAAAATGTATCAATTCCGCGATAATACAAGTCTAACATCATATAATGACAACATAGTTAGTTTCCTTCTTTAAACAAAGATTTACAATATTTTGCTATTATTTTAATATTAATATATTTACTATTTTATGTTGCGCTTATAATTTTGTACCTCTATTAGTTATTTGTGTATAGTTTGTTAGTGCATTGTAATAAATACATAAAATAAAATAAAAGTACATTTCTTTACAGATTCTCTAAAAATATCTGTAATTTTTTTTTATAAATTTTCGCTTTCATTCTTTGACAGGCGAAATTACTTAACAATTGTACCATTTAGTCGCTGGCGGTAAACAGAGTGTCTAAACCCGGAACCATAACATAAACAAAATGTTACCAAATGTACCGTTAAGTTTACGGCTTGCCCACTTTACTTTTATGGGTAATATTGCACGTAATAACGATATTTTTATATTTGTTTCAGGTAACTTCGCTATTCATTATCGGGGATTCGTCAGGTAACGAAACGAGGTTTTCAAGTGCTTTTTGCGGTCGTGAAAGTTAATCATAAAAAGTACTTGAGCCACGGGTATCAAGTTACTTTTGAGTTTAATAAAAGTCGAGATGAACAATACGTTTTTTGCGCGCCGTAACACTCGAAGTTATATACAATGATAACATCTACAAATGAAAAATTGAAGTTTATGTTTGTAATGTTGAAAAAACTGCGCTTTATTAAAGCATGCAAACTTGGTGTAGCAAAAACAGAATTAGTAAAAATGTTGACTGTTTGTTTTGACTAATTGCCGAAATGGCTGGACCGTTTTATACGGGACTTTCACTTGTAGATAGCACTAGGAGTAACTTAGGTTATATTTACCTTAAATCCATAAATACAATTCATAAAATATAGCTAGTCTGCACTCCCCACTTTGTTAAAATTATTGTAGGTAAAAAAATAGGTTATATGTATCATGCTGATCATTTATAAAAGTGGGTGTAAATTGCAGGGTTGGAGTTAGTAATTTATCAAGATACCAGACAACGTATGGTTGAGAAGCTACAAAAGAGAGAGAGAGAAAGAACTAAGAACATTTGACAAATTTTAACAAGCTACTTCCGTTTATTGCATAAATAAATAATAATCATAAGACACTTTATACACTCACAGCCCCACAGTAGGATTAGGGAATCCTGTGTCGTGGGTGCCATGGACACACACAAAGACGAATACACAAACACCCAGACCCAGAACAGAAATCTAAATTCATCATTCGGATTTCTGTCTGACCGGGGATCGAACCTGGAACCCACTGCGTGTCAGACCGGTATGGTGACCGCTCCGCCACGCGAGTCGTCAATATATATATTCGTCGTCATAAATAATAATTATGATTTTCTAAATTTTAGGAACCTTTTTTAATCCTTTTAACTTCTGCTTTGGTGATATAGAAAGTATTTCTCATATGTTTAACTTATTTGTTATGTGCAAAAACTTTCTTTTTTATACTTGTTAAATATATTTATCTTATCTTGTATATTTAAACTCAGCACTGATAACTTGGCTTGGCTCTCGTAATCTATGACAAAATTTTACTTGCAGTTATTTAATCAGTGAAATGGACCGGATTTTGATAAAGCAAAACAAACAGAAAACGAAATCAGTAATTCATTGTTCCATTTTGTTGCATTTGGTCATACAGATAAGAAATGATTCATAGTTATGATGCATCCCTTACTAATGTTTGAGATAGTTAGAGTACGCAAAACAACTGTTATAGTAACTATTTGATGTTAATTTGTGTTTTACACGTGTAAATACATACACACACACACTTAGATATACTACTAGGTAGGTAGGACTTTTATATATGTATGTACGACTTTTTCTGTTTTTTACGGATTAAACTTGAAGACATCTTCGACTCGTATTTGCCTAAAAAATCTAAACTAAATTTCCTTAAACGGCCTATTACTAAGTCTGCTGTTTTTCAGGCTGACATAGGGACTCTGAACTGTAATAGACACTTCAAATTTTTACTGAGTATGTACTGCTGTGACCGCTAGAAAAAGTACTGAAAGTAAAAAAAAGTTAAATATAAACGGTCTTATATATAGAAGGTAATTGTCAGTGTGCTTATTTCGATTTATCTATTGATGTATATATCCCTCGACCCGTAATTGATAGACTCAATTTTTTTACAATACGTACACTTCTACCTGCCTAGCTGCTGTAGTAACAAATACTGAATATAACACGAAAATTTGGAGGTACCAATCTCTCAGATTGTGAGGTACATTTTATAATGCATATCGAAATAATGTAGGAATAAAAATATGACAGTACCTACTTACAGATAAATATGACTGAATTAATTCTGACGTAGTTTTACACCGATATAAAATAAAACATAGAAAAAAATGTATTTATAAATATATAAATAAAAATAGAAAAAAAAATTGTTTATAAATATGTAAATTAAAAATATGTTTATATGTAGTATGTTATAGAAAGAAAATATTTTTCGCATTGCAATTACGTGTATTATAATTTGTAACCTAAATAAATGCGTGCGTCAATTAATTTCATTCATAAAGTATTATAATTGAATAAAACATAAACAGATGCGCATGCAAATAAGTTGTTCTAAAATTCTAGATTCCTATTCAAATTGAATCATTAATATTAATACAGTTATTGTAATTAGATACATATTTAATGCTACAAAAAGTTTAGCAATTCAATACTGCCTGACCTACATAATTTAATTATTTTACAAAAATTTTGATATGTACATTTATTATACCTACCAAAGCTTTCATTGCCTTTAATCTATACAGATAAAAATTCAAAGTGTCTGTTTTAATAAAAAACAAAATGATTTAAAGAGCACATGTATCATACCGTACACGTCCGTACCGTACACGTCCTTCTACCTGTACACGTGCTTTTCTATTAGATGTGCCTCAAAAGTACAATTTTGCGTGTGTTTATAAGTACACACATTATTTTTAAGAGCACGTGTACCGTCCAAAAATGGTACGATAAATACACGTTGTGTTTTTGTTTTGTTTTCTTTTTTTAAATAAAATTTGGCAAGGAAGTACAACTTCTTACGTGCGTACAGTGCGAACACTTTTTTTAGTATTATATAAAGTACACACACGGGTTATTAAGAGCACCGTACATGAATGGTACGATACACTTTTTTTTTTAATTAAATGTGCCAGAGAATTATTTCTTACGTGTCTATAGCGCACACACCCTTATGAAGTTGGACATTAGAATTCAACAGCGCGCGTGGGTCTTATTAGGAAGGAGTAAGGACGCCCGTATCACAATTGCAGGTTAAGGCTACGCTATTTTATTGAGCTAGTGAATTACATTCATTGCTGTTATAAAGATACTTGTCTATTTGTCAAAGGTGATTTGTACAATTTAAAACTTAATGTGGTTTTCTAAAATATATGTCAATTTGTTCAATACTCATTTCAAGGGGTTAGATCACTGTGGTTTGTCACCGGTGGCACCACCGCCATATTTGTTTCTCCCTAGATATCATAAGAAATCAGCAGTAAACCGCTGCTGTCTTCTGGTATTGTAATTGTAATTGAATTCTAAGAGCGAAATTCTCATCCGAAACGTCCCAGTTCAGTTCTCAGTGGTAATAAACCATTTGTGATCGACCGTAGCTAAGACTCTAATCTTATTTGGGGTCGATTATAGGTATCCAGGAATGGCAGTTGCCACTTACCATCAGGTGGACTGCATCCTTTTTGTAACTTCCATGATATTAAAAAAATATTAATTACTGTCCCATCGTTGGGCACGGGTTATACGGGTAAAATATTTAGGGCATTGTCCAACGCTCTATTTGCAGACTTTTATAATGCTTCGTTTGCATTTTGACCGTCCTTTTTTATGAGAAAATCCGTCATGAGTTGCTCCAAGCCGCGGAGACAGCCGAGAGGATATGTCTCACTCCTACCGGCTAAAACAACACGGTGTTCCTCTGAACTCCTTTTGTCGTGACGGGTATACTTATAGCACTTGTAAAGTCTTTTTGACCATCCTGCAACTCTTAGAACACCATTAATGACGAAGTCGTTATTTAGTATTATTGTCCCGCAGTTCCTAATAAGCAATGTTGTAGGTCAATTAATACGATTACATTGCGTCACATGTAGCTGTGTGTGTTACAACTACACACGTATGTATGTACACGACCGCGGTATGACCATGAAAATGTTGCACACATTCGATTAAACTAAAAACCCAGTCACCAAGCGAACCATTTTGTATAAACGGATAAAGTTGCATACATTTTACATACCTTGAAATGCTGATTTGCATTTCTACGTTAAAGATTGATTCAAATAGTTCTCTAACTATTCTAGCTTTATATGCGTTTTTAGTTTATATAAATTTATGTTGTACCCTTGTACGGTGTAATAGTTAAAAATAATTAAAGATGGAAGTACTAAACGAGCGTGCAATCGACCTGATGGTAAGTGGCAACTGCCGCCTGTAAGGCCCCAGATAAAATTCGTTTTGGCTGAGGTCCACCATAGATGCGTTGCTGCGTTTGAGGGCTAAATTGGAACGCTTCGGATAAGTATGTCTCCCAACACCCCTTAAAGAAAAATCCACTTTATATAAATACTTACATTTTGCGTTAAACAAGTAGTTTCCATTCATTACTCTCTAGAGGAGACACGGTTCTAATGAAATCTGTAAATCTGCTAGAATCTGTACAGATTGCTCCGCTCAGCCTTAATTTACTCGGCGCTCTACGAGGTCTAACATAGATCTATAAAGATACAGAAATGCCACCGTCATCAATACCGATAATATGAGCTTATAAAAATAATTTTCACAAAATTCGAAGTTCGTCTTCGGTTTGAGCATAGTGTATCAGATATTTCTTTGTATTATATATCTCTTACTAATATCACAGATTATAAGGTATCTCTTTTAACCATAGACATAGATTTTGTATATGAGTAAGAAAAGTGACATGATATTTATGATTTGTCCATCATAGTGATGTCACAAGCCTAGTTTACTCTATAGCCTCGAATAAAATCCAAGCCTGAAAAGATATTCCAGTAACTAAAATTATTGGCGTCTAAATTATTTTTAAAACTGATATAAATATTGTTTCTCGTAATTTTAGAGCAACACAAGCCTTTTATTTTATAAATTTAAAAGTCGATATAAAATATTAATAATCATATTATATGTTATACATATATTTTGTCTTAGCGGAAATGTCTCATAATAAAATTGGTTCCTCACGTGCGAGCTAAAAAGAACGCGCATTTCTATTTACGTAATAGAAATGATACGCAATTCTTTCGCCAATTACGTTTACCTAACTATAATCATGTTATTAGACTGCGAATGATTTTATTATTTTATAATAACGATCTAAACATTATGTAAAGTTACGTAATGCATACTACGCTATCGGCGCGTTTACACTCGCGTGCATCGTAAAGGCTTTAAATAAGGCTGACCGCGCATGTACTACTATTCAATGAGCAATCGGTAGCTTTCCCACTGCTGGGCATGGGTCTCCTCAAAGCGAGACGAGTAAGTGCGAAGTGGGGGACTTCACACACCATTGATTTTTATGTAACTTAGTTGGGAAGGTCCTCGCGGTTTTTTTTCATCGTTATAATTGGTAATTAATTTTTATACGCACATAACTTTGAAAAATTATTGATTCTCGGTTGGGTTCTGTATCTCGGATCCTCCGATTGAGAGGCCGAATTTCAACCATTATGCATGCCTAAGAATACCGTATATGATCCTTAAAATTTCAGCTGTCATAATATTAAGTTATATTTCGATAAGTTTCATCAAAATTACTTGCCCTGCCGTGTCGACAGAGAGCCTTTGTATGTGATCCTTAGGTCAATTGTCGTACTATTAACTCATATTTCGATGAGGAGCATTAAGATGTTCCTTATCGAAATATAAGTTAAGGGGTCTTGACCCCATGCTGTACCCCGTGCCGTGCTAACAGTGAGAACAGGCCCTAAGACAACCAACGTGCAACTTCGTCGGCAGGAAATGAGTCCACGGTGCATCGTTACGATTCGTTCCGACCGCCGGTTACGCAAAGCAACTTTACCGCAAACAGAAATTTCCAGCTCGATCGCGCTTGGTGCCAACTTTCCATCTCCTTTCTACTTAATAAACCTACCATTGTGCTCGAATAACATTCATAAATTCAAGGATTCAAGCTCTTTCAATCCCATTCAACAAAAATGAAAGCGCTTTAAATCTCAAATTTGACTTGTAAACGACGTGGTAACAATTGTTGCGAATAAAATATCTAGTGGATCGGATGAATCATATTTTTTATTACGTAGGAGTAGCATAGGAACATGCAGTTCACCTGATGGATATCTGTTATCAGCTCCAAACAAGAGTTCTACTTGAAGTCGACCATAGCTGTGTTGCTACTCTGAAGACTAAGTTGGGACGCCTCGAATAAGAATGTCTCCTGTACCAAACCCTTCAAATCAGAATACAGCAGCTCTTAAAACTGTTGTTATTAGGCAGAAATGAGTATAACGGTGGTGCCGCCGGAGTCGAACTACAAGAGGTTCTACCATCAAAAGTTGTACCACCTTTTACGTACATATAGCTACATACAGTCAATTTGTGAAAATTGTGTGCGCTATTTCATTTAATAGCTTTGAAAGCTAGAACCGATAAATTTGCGCTTTCCAATAACTGTCGTGATTAATCCGTAATTTTCAACGTAAAAGCGTTTAACCAATAAATGGGTATGCTGTCAATCAAAATTGTTTATCGATAAATTATCGCTTGCTCTACATACATCAAATGTTTATAATTAACATTCCATTAAATTGTATAAATAGTGATATGATCGAATGTTTCACCAATTTGGCCCAAATATGTATTTTAGAAAATATTTTCGAATTTGGATCTAATGGTGTCAATACATGTTACTTATAATCATGTTTTCCAAGAAAAATATAAAATTGACATAATTGGTACTACTATCAACAGTTTAGGGCGTTGTCATGCACATGATTGCCGCTACCATCAACAATTTAGGGCGTTTCATGCACACGATTGCCACTATCATCAACAATTTAGGAAGTTTCATGCACATGATTGCCACTACCATCAACAATTTAGGGCGTTGTCATGCACATGATTGCCACTACCATCAACAATTTAAGACATTACACTCTCAACTTGTACGTATTTAAATCGAATCGCGAGTAGGTATGCCCCTTAGTGGCTCTCTCGCTCTAGTGGTAGAATAATTGGCAAGCTAAATGTAGTGATTTGACCAGATTCGACATTGTCGATTTGTCAGTGGTGCATTACGCAGTACGCAACGTAGAGACACGCTTACGACCGCGGTAGCGATCCACGTAATTTGCGAGGCACACAATCTAAATATCTCATTAAAACAACGTCCAGGCAGTTGCGTTGATAAATGATGAGCGTTGATCACGCTTCGGTTTGTAAAGGATTTGAATAAAGTGCTGGGAATTTGGGTTCAATGTGTCAACACTTTGAGCCTAAATAGTAATACCTCATAACACAGTTTTCGTCTTAATAGCTGTGCCTGCGACTTACTTCGCGTGGATGTTAGAAAATAACACGGATATTCAATTCATTACTTTTAACACATAGACAATCAGACCAGAAATCCCAAAAATGATAGAAATATCTATAAAAATATCAGTACATCAGTAACTCAATTCTCCAAACTGCTTCTTTTGCTAATTTATTAAATTTGACATCTTATCTCATTAAAGGTGCAGTCATTCAGTAAATCCACTACTGCATCAAATATGAAGGTCCGAACTAAATAAAATGGATGTCGTCACTAAATGTATTTTGGTGCAAACTGCTGTAACACTTCAGCGAGTGTATTACTTTCAAGCCCATTTGGACTGGCATTTGGACTGGATAAGGTACTTAGCGGCAATACTCGAGCACTATTAAAAATCTAAAGCTACATTGCAGTGTAGCAACTTTCTGAGTGCACGCGCTGCTGTCACGAGCATGTCGCAACCACGTTCGATTAGGGATGCCCGATATGCTATATTTCGGAATATCGATACTGCACTATATGATATATTGAATCATATTTTGCCATAAGGCTCTCCCTTCGATTTATATTATTCCTATAAACGTCTCACATGAACATTATTAGCATGTGTTATATATATATTTGAACCCTTTTTAGCCAGATCCATTCCAGAAAGATGTAATCTAACGGCATTAATCCACACCGGTTGTCAAAATTATTATTTTTTGCGCAGTTTGTTTGCAAGAGCTGATAGATGAGAACTGCGCAAAAATTCTTCAGTTTTTTTTAAGTACTCTTTCAATCTCTAAAATTTGTGAAGAAAAATAAAAAGTAATAACAAATAATAAGAAAATACCACTTTCTATTGATCGCGTACCAATTGAATGATTATCAAAGACACGGTTCCGAAACGATATATTGATACAACAGCCTTGGCCATCCCTACGTTCGATTCTCGATCTCGCAACACTGGCGAGCCACGTTCGGAAATGGACCCCCTTTGTTCTAACTCCTCGTATTAGGCAACTGGTACAGAGACAACGTCCCATCCATTCAACACTTTGGTCAACCTTCCAACGTATTATTGCGTTAAGAGTTACGCAACAGAATCCGCGAATGGACGTTTATATGTAATTGTGATTCGACCTTCGTCCAGTAGTGGTAGAATTTTATTAATATCCATCCTAATTCCATCCGCTTCACTGTATTCACTTTCAAGATGACGTTGATGAATAATTAAATGATGACGTCATCTTGATTGATGTGTTTTTCAATCGAAACGAAGTTTTGTAAATATTGAATTTAAACAGTTTGGAAACGGCTACATACCTGAGTATTTATGGATGCCTCTCTCCAGATAGATGGCGTAGAAATCCAGCAAAATAGGACCAAGATATCTTCCTGATAATATTCTTATCCTTCGATCTTGCCTGAAAGTTACTGAGACTTGCTTTTGTTTTTTTTTAACATGAAAGTAGTAAACTAGCAGTCCACCTGATGGTAAGTGGCTATTGCCGCCAATAAATATCTGTAATCATCTCCAGATAAGATTAAAGTCCTGTCAGAAATCGACCAAAGCTACGTTGCTACCTCTGAGGACTAAGTTGTAACGGCTCTGATAAGTATGTCTCCTGTACCCTTCGAACTAGAATACAGCAGCGCTTAACACTGCTGGTTTTAGGCAGAAATACGTTTGGTAGTGGTGCTGCTGAAGTATAACTACAAGAAGCTCTACCACCTGCAGAAGTTGTAAAGTTATAAAAGCCGCTTAGGCTAATAGCAACTCGACGTTGGAAAAATTTGCTACTTACTTGGTATACGTAAAGTTATTGAGACTACTTACTTGGTATAAATACGATTTTTTAGATTTCGATGTAGGAAATAATAGCTACTTAGTTGGTATAAGTACAATTTTTGAGACTGGCACTTCTTTTCAAACTGAAACAGATAGAACCGCGCCAGTACAGATAAATAAAATCAAAGACACTTTCATCCGATTTTTATGAAGTCGTTTTATTTTCCAGACAGGGTGCATTTACGACGTCAAACGCGAACTGTTTTATGATATTCCGGACTGACTTATAATGGGTTTTGGGGGATCTTGGTCGTTTTATGACAAAATTATAGATATAGAGTTCAATGATGTTATCGTCCTCAATCTACTATCCTACTGATGGACTCGGGTCTCTGTTTAAATTGAGGTGTTTGGGCCATAGTTCACCACGCTAGCTGCTATTTGGTAGACTTCGAGAACTTTTCGAGAACTATCAGGCATCGGTTACCTAATGACGTCTTCCTTCACCGTTAAAGCAAGTGATTACTCATTTTTAAAATGCAGATAACTGACGATCCGCTTGGCGCACTGGTCCATAACGGTTTGACACGCAATGGGTTCCGGGTTCGATCTCCGGTCAAATATCTAAATTATGAATTTAGATTTCTGTTCTGGGTCTGGGTGGTAGTGTATTCGTCTTTATGTGAGTCCATCGTACCTACGACACAGGGAATCCTAGTGTATCAAAGCATCAAATAAATAACTTCGAAAAACGAAAGGTGCGTCAGATTCGAACCTTATACATCCAAATTGAGAGGCCGAATATCAAATCACTAGTCTATCATTGATATAATTTATAGACGTATCGACGGAATTAAGTGCTAAATATAAGAGGGCAAGGTGAACTCACGTAAGCGTAATTTGAGCATAAATTAGGAAGTTTAATCGAATTAACCTTTCGGCCGTCCGTAATGTAAGGCATTTATGAAATAATTGGTCGGCACACGTGTAATGAGTTTTGATTCAAAATGGATAGAATTCGTAAGTTGAGGCATTTAGCTCACTTTTAAAATTATTTCTTCATACTATAATTATACATTTATTACACATTTATTTTTAAAGGTGGTAGAACCCTTTGTAGTTCGACTCTGGCGGCACCACCGCCACGCTTATTTCTGCCTAATGACAGCAGTGTTAAGTACTGCTGTGTTCTGGTTTGAAGGGTGTGGTAAGGGAGATAAACTTAACGAGGCATTCCAACT
>DWRA01004631.1:0-10645 GCA_018250295.1 Spathilepia clonius
GGTCGACTTCAGTTGGGATTCTGGTCTTATCTGGGATGGATCACAAATGTCCATGGGCGGCAGTTGCCACTTACCATAAAGTGGACTGCATGCACGTTTGTTACTCCACCATATAAAAAAAATACATTTTTGATCAGCGTCAGGTAAATCAGGTGTTATTGCGTCGCTGTAATTACTTGAAACACCCATCACATAAAACACATAGTCCTTTACTGGTCACATAATAGACAGATTTGATATCTTTGAGAATGTTAGTATTCAGGTACTCCGGGTAGTAAATTAATTCGAAAAATGTCATTTGTGTTGACTCCGCATGGATTCCTCCATGGAACATGGAATGTTAGAGAACACTAGAGACGTATGTGAGATCAACCACAGATGCAACACCTCTGAGGACTAAGTTGGAACGCCTCGGATATGTATGTTTCTCTTATGACACGCTTCAAACCGACATAAACCAGCGCTTAATACTATTGTATTATGTTATACTATGTCTGAGATACTATGCAATGTGAAAAGATCCGTACCTAGTCTTGTAATAGTAAAAAGCTTAAATGATTTTGGGACGAGTAATGACTATTTGTTAGAGGAATAGTGATTTGCCGTTTATCTTTTTTCTTAGCAGATTTCATGCAAATGTTTCTTCAACTCTATACCTCTAGGCCATGTAATTAAAATCACGAGCCAGCCGCGTCCACTCAGCCCCGCCCGAGGGGAGAGTGGTGTGAGGCGGACCGGTTTTAACCCGTAATCTTTCCTAGAACACTACTTTCCAGAGTCATTATGTAAGTTTATGATTATGTTTTGGATTTGTTACTAGTAGATAAAAGCATACCTAATTAGTAGGGTAATCGAATGCTTTTTCGTTAAGCGCTGCTGTCTCCTGGTTTGAAGGGTGTGGTAAGAGAGACATACTAATCCGAGGCATTCCAACTTAGTCCTCAGAAGTAGGAACATGTCTCAGACCGACCTCAGATAGAACAGTAATATATTTTGGGATTGATTACAGATTAATGGCGACAGCAGCTACTTAGCATTAGGTGGGCTACATGCCCTTTGATACTTACCTACTTATACTGTATAAAAAGTAAGTTTTTTCTATTTTTAGGACCATAATGACCACCATTAAAAAGTATGTTATGATTCTTACTTATTCTTATTCTAGGTATGTCTACATTCTCGTAATATTTATTCTAGATTTAAAACTATAAAGGCTTTATTGCATCTAAATAAAATGTGATTTTTTGTAAGTGAAACATATTAATGTAAATTTGGGATGTACTTGCACCTAATTCGTGAATAACAAGCTTCTTATTTCAGACTCTTTTGCGTATAGGGAGTACACTTTGAATATAAAACATTTACATTATAAGAACATATTTTGAAATGCTTTCTCAAAATGCGAGTTTTAAAATGTAGAACCTACCGTCCATTCGGTCCAAGGAGCTGGTGTCCTCAATCCTCCCACCTGAGGAGGATGGGGTGAGGTGCTTTATAATTTACTACTTATTCTTACATCGTTACAATAATTCTACTGTTTTCATCTTTTGTAACAAGATATTATGGTACAATAATTATCTACTCGTTATAACCTCTAGTATTTTGACTGATATAGGTATACCTATATATACTTATCTATCTATTATGAAAAGATATCTTCCAGAGTTTATCTTTAAAATATTATCGACGACTCTTATTTAGAAATCACGAGTTTTCTCTCAGATAAAGATTTATGCGTTGCAATTAAAATAATAAGTTTACGGATATTTTTAGGGTACATTCACATCTACAGACAGGTCGTGTCAGACCAGTGCCGTGACAGACAAAACTATTGTCCTATATAATTTGTACGTATTGATACTTACGGAAACAGCCGCGCGGACACACATTATGCTTGTCAAAATATTGTATGGAAAAATATTGTTTGATACGACCCGTGTCTGATACGGGGCCTTATAAATACCTTTCAGGTGCAAACACCTGAAAGGTGCTTAAATACGAAATCTAAATCCAAAGGTAATGTTCGAAAATCCTTTTATATAATTAAAATAACGACCAGTCCACTCCAACCTCCCAGGGAGAGTGGGGTGAGGGGTTCACATTAATATTCCCCGCTTTTATCTCTATATGCAAACTGGCAGGAACTTCGTCCGCTCATTGTGGCTCTGATTCTCTCCGAGAAGTTTTCTTCGTGAATCATTGTGCTATTTCAATGGTTGGAATGAGAAAGTTTTTGCAGTTTTCAAGTCGTTCGCAGCAGTCTTTTTAACCTACTCGTTATTCTGCAGTTTCTTATGTAGCGTTGAGTGTTGTTTAAGGTTTTTTCGTTTTTATAATGCGACCAGGACCACTCGGAACTATACCTGAGTCTTGCTGTTTAATTTGGGACATCTTTTAATGCTTGTAAATTGTGTACTTTAGCACCTGTTTTCATGCAACTAACCTATTTTAATTAATGATAGCTTATGTGTATCTACATTAGAACAATCTCTTCAGAGTAGCAACTAGCTCTATTTTCTTTATATTCCAGAACGTAGGTGCCTTCTGGTAGATACGTTTATATTTCAGCATCCTTTAACAGACTACTTTGGAACGACTAGTCTATACTAGTTTTATGCTAGTTTTACTAGTCTATACTAGTCGTTTCAAAGTAGTCTGTTACACCATAGGGTGTACCTACCTACCAGTACGGCCCTTGCGGCTCTCAATTTAGTTTCGGGAGATGTCAATTAGCGGTCACGCATCAAATACCTGACCGCATCTGATATTTTTATGATGACAAAATCGGCAATGATGTATGTATTTAATTATGCATACAGGTATTTAAACATAAGCCCTTTACTTAATGCCGACGACTCTTGTATCATTTAACTGTTTAAAGTTTTAGGTTTTAGGGTTTTAATTAAATCTCTACACTAATTACATAATTAAGTTATAGGAACTGGTTTGTTAAAAATAAAGTCTCGTAAAAGCTGGCTAACAGAAATGGATTAATCAGATGAATCCATATTGTACAAGGTTTATTGCATATTTAATTTAAATTTACACAGACAGTAGGTACTAGGAATACATAAATCTCAATGCAGAACAAATCCAATCTAATCTTAAAGCCCATTTCCACTGATTGTGCGCAGAATGGAATCATTTAACGTGAGACTTTCATAATTAAATAAAATTTCCTTTGCTGAGCGTAATAACGCCGCTAAATACTAAATCCCATTGGTCATCTCGCCGGAGGAAGAGCTCGGCGTTCTAATTACAAATAATCAAGCCAGCTGATTGGTGGGTCGGTATCCCCCCATCTGTTTGTTCTCCGTTGTAGGCGGGGTCTTCGCGCTCGCTCTTTTAATTAGTGCAAGGAGTAAATTGCTTGCGAGTGAGAGCACTGGCACTAGTTTTGCTCAACGCCATCTCTTATTGGATGGTGGAACTAGGGGGGTGAAGAGGGGGATAGTGCGACGTAGTTAATATAAGGAAAACACGTACGACCAGCTTTATACGGGAAATTGCTCGGTTGACATTTCCATAGTTGATGGGTATACGCTTGTAACCTAATCCACTTGAATGTGGCTCCAGCATTTTAATGGCGCGCGACAGTGTTCGTGAAACTATATCGATGTTGTACGTAATGTTGTCTTTGTAGCTATTGTTATTGTCTGGAATATTATCGTTTAAAGATTTTATATCATCGTGTTTGTTTTATTCAGATCGATGCGTAGTTTATCTCGTATTGTTCTATTTGTGTTAATAAAACCACAGCATGCTTTATTATTTAAGTTATTTCCTTAGTTACGTTTCGATACGTTATTGCTTACAATAAGCACTAATACGGCAGTATTAATATGCAATAGGGCTAAAGAATACGAAGTCATTATAAGTACACACAATAACACAAGACGCATTAACCTCCTGTGTCATTGATATCTTTTCTTCTACAAATATTTTAGCCTCAAATAATTAATAAGTATCGAATAAGCCCTAATATGACAATATCTGACTACGATAAGACTAAAAAGAACGAACACAATATAATTACACGCAATAGAAAAGGAAATGTACAAATTCTGTATCGTTGATATCTTTTTATCTTGTAGTGGTCTATGGCACTATTAATGCTTGGATAAATAATACGCCGCACTGAGGATATTTAACACGTATATTCAGTCGGAAGTACAGAAAAAGACAGCCTTGTTAAATAAGCAACGAATAAGCATTGATATGACAAAATAAGTTTACAATAAGACTAAAGAGAACGGGCTCAATATAACCGCACACAATAAAACAAGAGACTTAAACCTCCTGTATCTTGGATACCTTTTCTTATACAAATATCGAAGACTTATTTAATAAGCATCGAATAAGCACTGATATGACAATATCAGTCTACGATAAGACTAAAGAGAACGGACTCAATATAATCACCCGCAATAAAACAAGAGACTTAAACCTCCGGTATCATCGACGCCGTTTTCTTTTTTATTGCACCCAACTCCACCCACTTCCACCCAACGCAGCATTTCCAAGCCATTTAATATTAATGTGCATTTTCGTGGAGGAGATTCGTATAAAGCCCCCGTCTGCGATACAGGAGGAAGACGGGCCCGAATGGACAAGGGGTTTAAAATTTAATTGACTAGTCTTATAAAAGCTGTTAGCTGTACGTAGCTTATGTCATTGAATATGTATTTTCGTTTTCGTTAATTATATTTAACGTGCCTGTACGTAAATTAACTACCTTATTTTAATTCACATCTACACTTACTTTTTAATATTTTGAAAATAGCAAACAAACATGAAGCCAAGTGACTTGATGCTATTGTAGATATAAGTTATTTGTAAGCAAAGTTCTACCAAAGCATTTTCTTGCTCAAAATAGTATTTTTTAACGACATTAAAAAACTATAAAAAAATCAATCAACAAGCAATTACGTTATTTATAGCTTATAAACAATAGTTGACACACGTTATAAACGTGAAATTATTAGAAATTTCGTAAATCAGCATATTTCACAATGCAGTCGCAACGTTAACATTTCCAGGTAGGTATAGCTAACGAAATCGCACTTTCCTATGCAGGCTTGCAGATACGGCAGCCGGCCTTACAGGATTTATTACTTGTAGTTAAAAGTAGTGCGGAACAGAATTGTAGTTCGAAACAGCAATTTCCAATAGATAAAGCGGAGACAGATTCCAAATACATTAGGCAGTGACGCTTCGATATCCGGGGAGTAAGGTGCGTCCACACTGTTTTAATGTTGTATGCCAATGGGTGGTTTTTACGTAATAGTTAGCAAACAAGTATCAGTCCACCTGATGTTAAGTGACCACTGTCACCGATGAATAGATAAACAATCTCAGATACATTAGAGTCCCAATTTTTTTATTGTATCTAAGTAAACCGAACATGCAGTTCACCTGACCGTAAAGCAACTGCCGCTCACGGATATCTGTAGTCAATCTCTGATAAAATTAGAGTCCTATCTTGAGGACTAAGATATAACTCTTGGATAGAACCGTTCAAATCACAATACAACACCGTTTAACACTGCTCTAATAGGCAGAAATAGGTGTGGTGTGAGTGCCGCCGGAGTCGAACCACAAAAGGTTGTATCTCCTTCAAAGCACACAGTTGTCCACAGACGCGCTGCTACTACTAAAGATTAAGCTGGACACAATCGTAGACCTCACCACTTCTTAACTTACGAGTGTTTTTTTTATATGATGCAATAGCAAACGAGCATGCAGTCCACCTGATGGTAAGTCACCCATGGACATTTGTGATCCTCCCCAGATAAGACCAGACTTCCAAATGAAGTCGACCACAGATGCGTTGCTATCCCTGAGGACTAAGCTGGAATGCTTCGTTAAGTTTATCTCCCTTACTACACCTTTCAAAGCAGAAGACACCAGCGCTTAACATTGCTGTTATTAGGCAGAAATAAGTGCGGCGGTGATGCCGGCGGAGTCGAACCACACAGGGTTCTACCACTTTCAAAAAAAAAAAAGTACATAGTAAAGGCAACTTATGAAAATACCAGTAACTAACTATTCTATTACTATACTCCGTAAAGCTACATAGGTGCGCTGCCTAACGCTTAGCGCAGCCAGAGTGAAGGGGTGAAACTATTAAAAATTCCACAAGAGCGACGTAACGTGGTATATTTTTCGGGTGGAGAGATCGTGAGTGGAGTGCATGACACGTTTATTAGAAATTTCGCGGCTACCGCTACACGGGCTTTATCGTGTTACATAGCCTGCTTATTTAAAAGTAGCTTTCCGCTTGGCGCTATTGAGTCGTTTGGGGTAAAACGCACCTTGGACTTCTTTTTAATTTTTTTTGGTTTTAATTTATGGAAGTAGCAAATGAGTGTTTAATGGATACTAATCCATTGAAGAGGTTCGTTTAGTACTTTTTTTAATTTGAAGAAGAAAACAAACATGCAGTCCACCTGATAATTTGTTATATGTTTGGATAGTATATTGCATTGATTGTTCCTATAATTTTGGGACGAAAACAGAGCTATGATATCACCGGCCTATCGTAAAAAGCGACAAAAAGGGGGCTTCCGGGAATATGCCGACGAGAGTGAGAGCTCGAACCGTTCAGCCGGCAACCCTGGAAAGAGCGGCGATGTATGTGGTCGCATATCGTCGTAAGCACCCGAAAGGACGTGTGGGATGAGCTAAAAATTCTCCCAGGCAGTGCCTGAAATGGGCTCCGCGTTCAGAGGACTCCGGTTTCGTACCTATGGAGATACTGGACTCCTGTAGGTAAAACTGACGATGGCCACCGAGGTGGTTTTAGTGTATAATAATCGCGCATAACTAGGTCTCTCCTACAGCACTGGGTCCTTGTGAAGGTTTCCCCGAAACAAAACAGGTAGAATATTCCATCGATACTTGATATGCATCAAGAATCTGTACTTGCATCTAAACGTAATATATCTAGAATATGCATGGCTATCCAAGATAGCCGCTGAAACCATATCCACGTGAAAGCAGCGTATACGTATGGCTGCCTTTCAGGAGGGCGACAATGGCCCGAACGAATCGTAATTCCTATTTTACAAATGGCTCACGATTTATACGACACCTCCGTGATTATTCGCTCCTCCGCCGTAAATTACCGGAGTTGGCCGTAAGAGGATTTTGTTTTCGGATTTATAACGGCTATTCCGTAATTCGTGATTAGGGAGCATGTTTTTTGGCGTTTATCACGCAGATTGGGGTAATAACTTAGTTCGTTGTAATTATAAGGGACGACTACCGCGTTAACTTTTAGGCAATTTTACTGAAATAGACCTCTGATTCAATTTCTCGTAGGAGAAAAGTATATATTTATAGGTTTTATGTAAGATATATATCTATTTTTTATACATGACGGAGTAGCAAACGAGCATGCAGTCCACCTGATGGTGAGTGGCAACTGCCGCCCATGAAAATTTGTAATCTACCCCAGATAATACTAGAATCCTACCTGGGGTCGACCACAGATGCGTTGCTACCCCTGACGATTAAGTTGGAATACCTTGGATAAGTCAGTCTCCCTTACCACACCCTTCAAACCGAATACAGCAGCGCTTAACACTGCTGTTATTAGACAGAAATAGATGTGGCGGTGGTACCGCCGGAGTCGAACTTCAAAAAGTTCTACCACCTTTAAATTCCTAAATTATAGCCGTAAAACTATTTTGTTTTTAGATTCATAACGGCTATGCCGTAATTAGCGATTAGGGACTATGTTTTTTGGGTTTATTAAGCAGATTGCAGATATATCAAGCAGGGATATTAAGTTACTTGCTTGTAATAGTAAGGGACAAAAACTCAGGGAGTCTTACTCAGTTATTTCTGTGGTTCAATTCCCTTTAGGACCAACACATAGGTATATATTATATTTATCTTTTGGCTGTATCAGGGATTCCTAAATATTAGTTATACCAAAATTCATAAAACTAACGTAATTTTCTAACCTTTTTAAGGGCCAAATTTTTATGCGATATAAAGTTGTAACAAAATTAAAATTTTGCCCATTAAACGTTTCAACATTAAAATTTTCTTCAAGTATAGTTTGGCATTAAAATTAAAATTTTAATGGTTATAAAGCTAGACCAGAGAGAAATAGAGGAAGCAATAAACAATCGTCAAGCCACATGCCTCGGAACTGTTGAGTGATCAGATGCACAGATAATATTATTTATGCATTGTTGCACCTGAATTAATCAATCCTTACGCCCACCCACATATGTTTTTCATGGGTAAGTGGCTATGAGTGCTTTGAATGCGATAATAGATGAGTACGTGAATACGTAATTCTATACCCATATGAATAGGTAAGTTTGCTTTTTTTCATTTTTTACTGCTCTGTAAGCTGAGTAATTTTGCTAATTTATATTTTCAAATGTATTATAGGTACGTACATAGGTACATTAGGAAAAACATAAGATAAACGGTGACAATTTAAAATCTATGCGCTCACCGTCACATAATAACGACAGGTTCAATGAACTTTGAACTGCATCCGTACCTACATTATTACATATAGCTATACAAGCAACAACCACAGTCGAACAACGAGTTTTACTACCCTTAAGATGAAATAGTTGATTGCCTTACTACCTTTTTACCTACTTAATGAAGTAATTACAAATATTTCATCTGTTAATTTACTGTTAAGTATTATGTGGTACCCGTGCTTAGTAGCTAGAGAGTAATGGGTTGACAACGATTATATTTCTTAATTTTATATTAAAAAAATAATCTAATTTTGATTAGTACCTAATTACTACCTGTCTTTTAAAACCCTAGAATTGATCAATAAAGATTGTAAATTGTAGTTGGTACTTCTTATCAAAAGTACAAATAAAATGAACAAGTCAGTCGAAACCATAATTATTTAACAATGATTTCATTTTACTCCAAGATTTTATCAGATAGAGTAGGCAGTCACGGTAGGCGGACCGTTTAATTTACTGTAAAACGTGTTAATTGCTCAATGGATGGTTGGTTTAATTTGTTAACCTAAACGATGGTTTATTTTTGTTCACGGTAAACGACTGGTTGTTTAATTTGTTTACGTTAAACGGTGCTTATGTTAATTGGGGAAGCGCGCTTCAATGAATACGGAATGTACGATAGTTATCTTAGAAAATGATTGTGTCTATTGTTTGTGTGTTGTTTATAGCTAATGATAATGCTTTTATTGATAGGAAATGCAAAAACTTCGTTATTTGTGTTAGAAATTGTTTCCAATATTTAATTCGTTCTATTAAACCGTATTATACCTATAAGAAAGAGGTAGTTTATTTTCCTAGATACATTTCTTAAGTAATCTAAAATGTACATAACCGTAATTCAACTGTAGACAAAAAGAAATAAAATTGAAGCCAAAACGCTCATCTTTAAATACGAATAAAAATAGTAAAAAAAATACTTTTGGACTTTAGTTATGGATCTAGTCCTATTTGATACCGATTGCAGATGACAATGAGCACCACTTTCCATCAGATGGTGTACTGGCTAGTTCGCTACTGTAGCTGTATATCCTGTAACAATTTTTATGACCCATTACTGGGTATGGGTATATTCACAACTGGGACAAGTCTGGAGCATACTCCACTACGCTACTCCAATGCATATTACCTCAGCATTTTTTTTATATGTATAACCTAACGATAAGGAAAAGGGGCTACCTGATGGAAAGTAGTCATCATCGCCTATGGACATTTGCAACACCAGAGGAGTCGCCAGTGTATCGCCGGCTTTGGAGCTCTTTTTACACCTTTTATTAGTGGACAAGCTGCGTCTGAAGGTATCGAGGCGCTAAATGCTTCGATGAGGTTAAGGTCTGCTCCCCTATGGAAAAACCGACGACGCAAAGTGCCTCCGAAGCCTGGAAGCGTACATAAACTTTTGCCACCAGTGGTCACATATCCAAAATCCGACCGCGTTTCACATTGCTTATATTTAAAGATCTTTTGAAATCTACGCAATCAGATAGCCTATGAGCACTTCATTGTCCATGACTTAGTTTTTATCACTACAAATTAGAATGCAACGCAGAAAACTACCAACAAAAAGACAACACTTAATTTACGAGAATACTTTGATATTTATCTAGAGTTATATGCCACTAAACGTTCATTACACGGCAATTAAGCACTACATACTCGTAATCAAATGCACCCTTATGTTAATTGAAAACTATCAGTTAGTGTAAACTGTAATCTATTTGCTTAGTGTTGGACATGACTTCAAATTGATACACATTAACACATTGATAGCATCTGACATGTGGCAGATACTGTAATGTGCTCGTTTGTAAGTAAAGGTGAACGCAATTGGCTTAATAGCTTATCGGCTAGGTAGTAGATATATTAGCCGACGCAAATGTTCGAGCGTTTCCAATAGATGGCGTGATGAGTTTGGTTTCATAATTGGGTAGGTTTTGTTTTTATCTGATGGAGTAGCAAACGAGCATGCAGTCCACCTGATGGTAAGTGGCAACTGCCACCCATGGATATATCTGATCCACCCTAAATAAGACCAGAATCCCAACTGAAGTCGCCCACATGCGTTGCTACCCCTGAGGACTAAGTTAGAACGCCTCGTTAAGTTTATCTCCCTTACCACACCCTTCAAACCAGAA
>DWRA01004632.1:0-10644 GCA_018250295.1 Spathilepia clonius
TGTCACAGCCATTTTATTCGGAAACTATTAAGACTACAGAGTTGAATCTTGGTAGGTAAGTGTATTCTGTAAACCGCATTCTGAATTATGAACAAAAATAAAAAATATATTAAATTTAGGATTGCTCCTCATACATGGAACTGAAACTCACATAAAAAAATCATCTTACCTACACGTGTGGGGTGTTTATAGAAAGGTCTTCAAATGAAATTGAGGTTTTTTAAAATCATTTTTTCTCAAAGTTGATTGTTTGAGAGATAAGCCCCGTCAAAGCGGTAAAATGTGTCACCCCTCTTCCTAACTTTTAAACTAAGAGAGTGAAAATATGCATAATACATATGTTGTAGTTGTTAAGAAAAACTTTCTACGAAAATTGGTTCGAATAAGATACGGTTGACGGTTTTTGAGATATAGCACTTTTTCAAAAACCGAATAACTTAACTTTGTAATTCATACAACAGTATGAAAAACAAACTTATATTGGTTATTGGAAAATTTTATTTATTATTTAATGATAACGCTACGGAACCCTTCGCCTGCGAGTCGGACTCGCACTTGGCCGGTATTTTTAAGATATATTTTTTTGTTTTACTCGTTCGACGTAACTAGGCCACGGATCTGTCACTCCTGGTACCTATAGTGCAAAACACTTATAGTTCAACGCGCCGAGACCTCACCGTTAATTGTTAAATTAATCAGCTGCGTTACCCAACTAGCGATCACATATATTAATTAACAATCTTCGTAACTCTATTAATAATTGTAATAAGCAAAGAACAAGGAGGGAAATTAAAAATGATAACAAGGCGGAGCTCACCCAAGAACAGTATGCATAGCTCCGCTTAGTTGATGACAGTCCCTGTCTGTATCAATACAATATCGACCTTATTGCTAAAATATTAAACATATTACGTTACATCAAGTCCTGCTATCTTGTGGAGAATGGAAAAAAGTTGAAAATTATTATGTTTTTAAATTGATAAACGTACTTTATTGCCCCGAAAGACGTAAAAAATAAGAACTGATATTGTAGGATATAAAACTATACGATACTTCGTCAAATATACATTTTGTTGTTCTTTAGCTATTTATAGTCGACACCAGGTAATCAATAAAAATGCGACTATTTTTAATGGTAAGAATACGATAACTGATTTCTTTTTGTTAATTCCGCTAGAGTGGTTCCCTTGCTAATATTGCTTATATCATTGCCACATACATACATCTCCGTTTAAAACAAATTTAATGTTAGAAACTCTTTTTTATTTTATGTATGGGTTCCATTCGTGTGGGACTTCGTTGTAATGCTTATTTAAAATGATACTACGGCTGTACGATAAAGATACATGCTCAACGTTTTATTATTGTGTAGTGATGTCCGGGCATATTCTGTGCGTGATCCTGCATAATAAGGAATCGAAGTGATAACATGGGTACCATGAGCCAGGTGTTTGAAGATAGATTAAACAACACTATTATATAGCTCTGTTGGTAAATTTCTTTACTCATAGTAAGTTTTCAATTCCCTGAATTGAACGTTCTTTTATTTCTATTTTTTAGAAAATACTGTAGTATTCAGAGATAATTTATCTAAAAAAATGATAAGTTTGAAAGGAGTATAATTCGGCCGGGGTGGCACCACCACCATACTTATAAAAAAAGACGTTTTATACATTCACGGCCCCACACTAGGATTCCCTGTATCGTGTATGCCATGAACACACACAAAGACAAATACACAAACACCCAGACCCAGAACAGAAATCGAAATTAATCATTCAGATATCTGTCTGACCGGGGATCGAACCCGGAACCCACTGCCGGGATGGTGACCGCTCCGCCACGCGGGTCGTCCTTTTATTTCTCTTATTTCGGTGGAAAGATGGGGAGGGATATCAGCTGACTTACATATGAAGCGCCCTTCTTAGTCACTTTTCTATGTGAGTTGGTTTATTGCAATGACCATTTACAATTACGTGTACTGCATACTCGTTGGCCACTTTGGTTTTATTATCAGTGTAATTTTAATCTATTATAGTCTGCAACGTAATAGTAATGAACTGTGAATATCAGTGAAGGAACGGTTGTAATGTTTATTGTTCGATGCTGGTCGATGCACGTCATATTGAAATTTACTTTTGACATGTCAAGCGCGACAAAACGTGCGACAAACCTTTGACAAAACGGGAATTTTTCAATTTGCTATTTGCCAGCAAAATAAAAAAATATCGACATTGTTAGCGTATCATACACCATGCCTAGCGTGCCTTCGTATATTGTTTGAACAAAGCAAAGGCGTTTGTTGTGCACACATTTAGCACTCTAATGGACCCAACGCATCGAACCATCGCAATCCAAGCTCTGAATTATTGGTTCCCGCCAGGTGTGTGTGGAAGTAATGTAGAATTTAAATTATGATTTAGTGAATTTGTTTTGTATACTTTCGCATACACTTTAGCCTAGAATGCTAAGTTCTTGGGGTAAGTAATTTTTTTTTAAATTATTTAATAAGCATTAAAAATTAAATATTTATTAGTCGCTTCAACGATGAAGTAAATGATCGTGACTGGAGTCCACCCCTGATGCGACGCTACACGTCAAGCAGTGAGAAGTAATATGCAATATCTTAAAAATTACATTATTTTTCGCACCCTTCAAGTAAACGACATTGTTGCTATAAGGTACAGCTAGATAAACTGTAACATCTTAAAGCAGCATTGTTATATATATGTATTGTATTTCAGTTTAATTTGAGCCACTGAGGACTCTTGTTTGAACGAAGCTGTCCGATCCATAATATGGGTATATTCATGTCCTACAAACTCTAGCGTGAAATAGTCTTTACGTGTTTATGGAATGGCATATTATTGACACCGACAACCTTACCTCAAACTCACTAATTATAACGTATATTGTAGAGGGTAGACTTTACATCCTCAGCAAACTGCTGCTTAAAAACCTTTTCGCTGCTACCCTTAATACGGTAATATTAACACTTTTCTCTTTATATAAAAATAAAGTAATTTGACTGACAGGCGAAATGTATCCTTTAGTAAGTAAGTACTTTGCTTTTAGGCAAATTTTCATTAACAATTTATGTTAAAGGAAGTGTTTGTCGACAAAAATTTGTTACTTTAGATTTACTGTGTTTTAAAACAAAATCGTGACTATATTTTGCGAAGGTGTGCCCTTACTTGGCGTTGAGCCAAAACGGCACTGATTTCAGCTGCTCCAAGGAGTAATAGCATTTTAAAAGGCACGCTACGTGCTACCTTGATTTAATCACAGATTCTTGTTTTACAACTATGTTACGTTATAAATAATATTATACCATACACCATATCCCAGAATACTTATTGAATCTTTTCTCGTGGATGTTCTAGGTGATTAGAGAGAGATTAAATAAGGAAAAACACAGATGTTAAGATAACAAAAAAAGTACCCATTTGTAAATTGAAACAAATGGAATAATCAGGGATTGTGTAAATAATTATAAGTGTGGGAAACTTAATAATACACCGGAAAATAGAAAGTAATTATAGAACGTATATTGCACAAAAAAGGTGAGAGAACAGAGACAAGCTAGACGCGTATGTAATAGACAACAGCACCACAGACTATAATATTTTGATTTATGTTGTGTTTAGCATTCTTCCAACATCCTCCCTTAAACACAACCCCATCTTCGACGAACAAAAGGCCAATTTAGAATGCGAAGTTGCTTTAGTAAGGGCATCTGCGACCATCACGTTGGTTTGTATGTATCGAACATCAATTGCTCCTTCAAGTACTTTGTTACGAACAAAATGGTGCCTCACGTCTATGTGCTTGGTCCTAGAGTGATAGTTATCAGAACCTGAAAGTTTTATGGAACTTTGATTATCACTGTAAATAATCATGGCCTCGCCTTTTATATGTGGCCAAAAACTTTCTTGAAATTGCTTTAACCATAAAGCTTCTTGCACACATGATGACAAAGACATATATTCAGCCTCTGTTGTAGATAGCGCAACAGTAGGCTGACGCCTTGAGTTCCAGCTGATCGTTCCTCCCTGAAACAAGAATGTGTAACCGGTACAGGAGCGCCGGTCATCTTCCGAGCTGGCCCAGTCAGCATCACAGTACCCATGACTCATGCTCTCATCTAGGTTTTGTTTATAACTGAGTCTATAATCTTGAGTGCCTTTTAAGTAACGCATTACTCTCTTAAGTGCCATCCAATGCTGCATTTCAGGCTTGTTATTGTACTTACTCAACATATTAATAACAAAACTTATGTCAGGCCTAGTAACTTGAGAAATATATAATAGGCATCCAATTATCTCCTGATAAGGGATATCATGTAAAATTTTTGTTTCTTCTGACTTTTGAAACTTTGTATTCAAATCTATTGGTGTTTTCACTGTTTTACAATCTGTCATCCCATATTTTTGTAATACTTGTTGTATATATTTCTTTTGGTCGAGATAAATTATTCCTTTCTCTCTATCTCGTTCCACATGTATTCCCAAACAGTAACATAACTCTCCAAGATCCTTCATTTTAAACCTTTTATGCAATTCTTCTCTTATATAACATTTTGACTTTTGATTATTAGTAAATAAAATTAAATCGTCAACATATATTGCCAAAAAAATCATGCTGTCCTTATCATCAACTTTATAGTAAATACAAAGATCTTGCTTTGACTGTATTAATCCCATTTGTTTTAATGTACAATCAAGCTTCTTATTCCATTGTCTGCTAGCTTGTTTTAAACCATACAATGATTTCTTTAATCGACATACTTGTTTACCATTGATATACATAGGTGGCTGCATCATATAAATCTCCTCCTCTATGTCACCTTGAAGAAAAGCAGACACAGCATCCATTTGCCATATATCCAAATCATATTTAACCGCTAAAGCAAATAAATATCTTAAGGATGCAAGTCTTACAACAGGTGAAAAAACTTCAGTGTAATCAATTCCAAATTTTTGTGAACATCCTTTTATCACAAGTCGAGCTTTGTATTTAACTATTTGACCACTTTCATTCATTTTAGTCTTAAAAACCCACTTGCATGGTAATGAATGCTTACCTGGTGGTAGATTAGTCAGCTCCCATGTATCATTTTCTAATAAACATCTGTACTCTTCATCCATTGCTTCTTTCCATTCTTTAGCATTAGTACATGATAGTGCTTCTTTTACTGTTAATGGATCCGAAATTTGTGTCAGACACATAAAATTATTCCCCTGCATATTGTGCCTTTGGTGTGATCTTAAAGTGATATTTCTCTGGAAATTATCATTGCTATTACTATCATCATAATCACTTGTATTTGGATAATATGATGGGTCATCAGAACCATTACAGCTATCAAAAGATACATCACTTGTGGGTGTTAAAGTGTCATTTTGTGAAATATTATGGGGGCTGTGTACATCAGTAGTTCTCTCTTCACATTCTAATGTATTATTAGTAGAACTAAGTGTAATTGTAGTAAGTTGTGGCACTGGTACAGGCTCCTGTGTGATATTTTTTGTATTTGCTGTTTTCTCAATAAAAATCACATCCCTGCTAATTACCATCTTTTTACTAACCGGATCATACATTCTGTACCCCTTCGTATTTTCACAATAGCCCACAAAAATTAATTCCTGTGATTTACGGTCCCACTTCAAACGATTTTGCTTAGGAACATGTACCATGGCCTTAGAACCAAATATCTTTAGATGTGAAATGTTTGGTTTCTTACCAGTCCATTTTTCATACGGTGTTACCTCATTCAAAACTCGTGACGGTGACCGATTAATAACATAGGCTGCAGTGACAACTGCTTCAGCCCAATATGTTTTATTCAACTTAGCTTCAAATAACATGCATTTGGCACGCTCGACCAACGTTCGGTTCATCCGTTCAGCCAGTCCATTTTGCTCAGGCGTGTACGGAGCGCTGGTTTGATGCTTGATACCGGATGTTACTAGAAAATCAGAAAAATCTTTATTACAATATTCTCTCCCATTATCGCTTCTCAAGATTTTAATTTTCTTTTGTAATTCATTTTCTACCTCTTCTTTAAATCTCATAAACACAGATTTTATATCCAATTTATTCTTTAGGATATATACATACGTTTTTCTAGAATAATCATCAATGAAGGTTATGAAGTACTTCCCTCCTCCTGCAGAAGGTGTCTCCATCGGACCACAAAGATCAGTGTGTATCATCTCTAACAATACATTTGCTCTAGAATTAGATCGTTGAAACGGAGATCTACTTTGTTTAGCTTCACAGCAAGGTATACATACAGAATCAATTTCTTTATTTGATATTTTTATACCTTCAGCACATACCTCTAATTTCTTAACATCTGCAATATTTAAATGACCCATTCTTTTATGCCATGTAATCAAATCTGTATTACTCTCAAAAGTAGTAGCATATACATTATGAGTTGCTATATTGAGTTTGTACATATTATCAGTCAATTTTGCCGTCGCAATAAGTATTTTATTGGCATTATAAATATTACAGCCTTCATCAGTGAATTCCACTTTACAACCATTTTTTGTTAATTGGCTGACTGATAACAGATTGGCACTCAACTCAGGAATAAATAAAACATTTCTCACCTGGATCTGATGCACATCATTACATACTTTCGTCTGAATGTTTACTTTACCCATGTTATGCACGGAGACCGCATCATTATTTGCCACCATTATCTTTTGGATCGGAGGTGACTGTATATCGTACATCCAGTCTGAGCGTCTTGACATATGCATTGTTGCCCCTGAGTCTATATACCAGTCATCTGGATTCAAAGAGCTGTAAGCTGAAAAAATTGCTGAAAAATTATTTTGATTATTACTCTTTTCTCGACATTGACTTTTATAGTGTCCATATTTATTACAACTATAGCAACGTGGGCCTTTTCCTTTTAGTTTTGAGTTATTCTGTGAGGTTGCATAGGTCTTTCTGTGCTTCGTGAGGAATGCTGTGGTTTCTGAAACCTTAACCTCTTGTAACAGTTTTGTCTTCACAAAATCTGATGAAATTTTAATGCTCGAACTTTCTAAACCCATTATCATTGGCTTATAATTATCCGGTAAGCCTGCTAGCATGAGAGTTCCGAGCCACTCATCTCCAACGTCGAAACCAATATTTCGTAATTTATGAGCCGTGCTCATTATTTTGTTCACATACTCCTCGACACTGGCACAATTATCTAACGTTGTGTTAATTAGGTCCTTCAATAAGCCAACTTTTCTTGATAGCCCGGAGTCCTCGAAAGCATTTTGAAGGTTCTTCCATACTTCTCGAGATGACGTTGCATTTTCGATATGAACGAAGTTGATTGGTTCTACCAACAAAATTATCTTAGTCTTGGCTTTTAAATCTTTCTTGGCATCTTGACCTCCTGGATCAACACAATCCCATAATTCCTCGTGCTCTAAGTATGATTTTACCGCAAACTTCCATGTCGAATAATTTTCTCTGCCGGCGAGTTTCGTTATTTGGAGGTTAGACATACTCATGGTGAAAAATTTTTACGGTTCACTATTTACTGCAATACGGTACGATAATATTAATTACGGCTTCTAATTTTAATTAAGTAACGGCCCATAACCTGTGGGAAACTTAATAATACACCGGAAAATAGAAAGTATTTATAGAACGTATATTGCACAAGAGAGGTGAGAGAACAGAGACAAGCTAGATGAGTATATAATAGACAATAGCACCACAGACTATAATATTTTGATTTATGTTGTGTTTAGCATTCTTCCAACAAGGTCCAATTTTAATACTAAAAGTTTGCTTTATTTCGAAAAGCAGTATGCACAGTGCAAAATATAAATAGCTTGCAGTAACAAGATTGATAGTTAAGGATACATTGACTATGTACGTAAGCTCAGAGATAAAATCTGTAAGATTACGGAATTTCCAAGTCGTATCATGAACTTGCGGTTTAGACTTAGAACTGGTTTAAATATAAAGTACCTAGACGTATGCAAACAAGCAAGTAAAAGCGTAACTATAGCTGAGTATCTACGACTGTAATTTGTAATATGTATTCAATATTTTCTATATATTTTTATATCAAACTTAGAGCCGAAATTTACACATTTATTTTTTAGTAATAATTAATAATTTGGTGCTTTAATCTACTTTTAGTAAAAACAAATATGTAGAATAGCGCCATCTATTACTGCATTTAAAAAACAAAAGAATTCAAACGTTTCTATACAATTTATTATTATGATACTGTTATTGAGTAACGGTTTATATCTTGCTAAATTACATTTTCAACTGATTTGTTAAAGTAGGTATCAGATAGAATTTAATAGTTAATAAATGTCGATATTCATATGTGCGAGGTCACACATACACGCGAAAAAGATAGAGAGAGAGATGTCGCTTGAAGGAGGCGTAAATACAACCGGCCGCGCACGATGCTTCTCATTTCAAATTTCGATACTCGACACACACGCGTACATTCAAAAAATATAGAGGGAATTCAAATAAAGCGTAACTCTTTTTCCTTACGTGACGATTTCTACCACAAGTCACGATGAAATTCTTCTAAAAAACCCGTGTAATACAAAACTAGATTCTGTACCGCAAACCTCCGTGGGAATGTAGAAAGGATAGTGAAATTTAAATGAAATTTCCAACCACACACGTCGAGACACTCATTGTTAATGCAACTTGGCATTATATGCAGATAGACCATCCTGTTCCACGGAGACGACCTACGTGAACTCATATGTGGATTTGAACTGGACTTTTAATTCCAAGTGGTATCTACCTTTTTATAATATAAACGTAGTCAAGGACCATCTAGTTCACCTGATCGTAAGTGGCATTTACCCGTGGACATCTGTAACCAAGCCTAGATAAGATTAGAGATTTGCCTGAGGTAGGCACAAACGCGTTGCTTCCATCTGTAAGTCTATCTCTCTTGCCACACCTTTCAAACCAAAACTTGATACTGCTTGACAGTGCAGTTATTGGATAGAAATAGATGAGGTAATGGTGTTTTCAGGTCGAGCCTCAAAGGGTTCAAGTACCTTTTAGGAACCTCAAATGATTTGAACTATTTAAATGATATATTAAGAATTTTAATAAATGCAACCCGTGTTATGGTCTATTGATGGGCACATATCTCACCTGACGGAAGTATGGACCATTCTGTGATCTGGTCCAAGCTGATCTCCGAGCTGGTCCAATGCGATTTGGCAAAGATAGGTGGCCAACTCAAGCCAGGTGTATGTTTAAAACATGATAGCGACTAAAACTTCAATTCTCTTCCAATGAAATTGTATAGAAGTGAGAAACTATTTGTTTAATAGCTAAAATAGGTACTATAACTGAATATTAATGACTACAGTTTTTATGTTGTTAAAAATCCTAGACGAACAATGCGCTAAAACAATTCATCGTGAATCTTAAAAAACAACAACGCACGACCTTCATTAATTTGCCGCGTAACAATTAACTAGTACCAAATAGTAATAAATAGATCATTGATTTTATTGGCGTTACGTTCGAACGATACGGCTAAATAGGGATGGCGATTTTCGAAAATCGTAATTGTAATTCGATTTTGCGCCTGAAGAGTCGATCTACAAAAATATCGATGCTAAGTATGGCTCATTGATCTATTTTATTGCTTATTGGTTAATGCACTTGCCACAAAATGTGTATTTTTTAAAAATAGACTATGATGATAAAATTGATTGTCGGTTTTCGGGTATCTAAAATCGATTCACTAGAACGATTCATCGCTTAGTATCGTTTAAAGATTTAATATTTTCAATTAGAAAAATCGATTCTTTATTAATTGATGTCATCGACATCCCTACTAAAGACACAACATTAATAAATCATTAGTGGTATGAAACGTTATAAAATTAAACACGTACCATCCCGGTATGTAAACCGGTAATCTTTAGTGATTCATTTATTAATTCATACTATTTTGGTGCACAAAGAACTATGCCAATGACGCACTTGTCTGATCGATTCTATCGATCTATGCGGCGAACAAATTCGCGATTGCAAGGTCAGTTCTGTAAAATAATGCATGGTGCATGCTGATAAAACTAGCATTGATGCTTATGAAGTATCCGCTAAAACCGTAGTTTTAATCATAGTGTAAAATTATGTCTATTATAACAAAGTACGAAAGTCTATAAAAAATTTATCAAAATAATGAAACTTGAAAGTGGTTGTTTATCTTAAAGAATTGAAAAACTATTTACAATATAGAATGTAATTTGAAAAACATACTTTATTTTTTTTTTAATTAACTAGATAGAAATGTATAAAATAAAACTATAATACGAATTGAGAACCTCGTCCGTTTTTAAATCGATTATTAAAACTAGCTGCACATTGCAGTTTCACTCACTTTATAAAAAGTCACATAATATATAACTACATATAATATATAACTATAACCTAAATTTACCTTCAACAATTTTAACAAGATCATAACAAAATTGTCGAAGTAATAAGTTATGGGACGCATGCAATAGATTTATTTGACGACCCGTGTGGCGGAGCGGTCAAAATACCGGTCTGACACGCAGTGGGTTCCGGGTTCGATCCCCGGTCAGACAGAAATCTGAATGATGAATTTAGATTTTT
>DWRA01004633.1:0-10644 GCA_018250295.1 Spathilepia clonius
AATTGAGTTAAATCTCATCATCTATCATTTGGATTATTTTATTTATATAATTTTAACATATCTCAGGCTGAATAGCAGTTAGTTTAGTGTTTAGTAACTCGGCCTCTTATTCGAGGAATTTGAAGTTTAAATTCCAAGAACACAGACTTCTTAAAAAAATTCAAGGGTGTTTGAAGCCTACCAATTATCACTTTGCCAGCACGATGGACTACTGCCTAAGTCTCTTTCATTCTGAGAGGAGACCCGTGCTCAGCAGCGAGACAGTAAAGGGTTGCCAAGGATATCTTTAGGTACAATCCGTTTTCTATATGGAATTCTTGTACTCGACTACTATTTCCATTGTATTAAATATATGACGACAAAATTGAAAATCATATCATTCTCTTACTAGGTAAGTTGAACTAAGGCTTCAAAGCTTTTAATGTTATTTCTTATCAATTAACAAATAGCGCCTAAGCTCAAGCTCAGCGCGGTGGTGCTTCCGAACCGAACCACAAAGGATTCTACCTTTAAATACATAGTTATATAATCATGAAATAAATAAGGCTATATCATACAACATGCAGACGATTAGTTTGACTAGCAGCTTGCTGTACTCCCGGACTTCAATTAAACTTGGGCCATCCGGCGCGTGCATAATACAACTATTGCGATACTTCGCAAGTAGTTCTACAATGTCGCGGTATCAACACAAAGGCACGTGACTGGATCAATAACTAACATATCCTGAGAGTGATTCGAAAGCAAAATCCTAAAAACAGATGCTTTGTAAACATATCGATGCCCATGAATCTGTATGAATCCTGAATAAGATTAGAGTCCTGATTAATTTCATGTAGCACAGGAGTTCAACTTTAAAGATGCTATGTTGTCGATGCGTTGTTACTACTGAATACTGAAATAGAAAATCTTGAAAAATTCTTAAGACATTTTGAAAAAGTCTGCTTCACCTTACCTAACAACCGTTGAAATTAGATTACAGCAACATACAGTATTTATATCAGCTTCACTCTGTTGCTATTACTTATAGAAACAGCGTAATACAGTTTCATTCTCTTAACGGCCCGCGTGGCGGAGCGGCCATCATATCGATCTGACACGCAGTGGGTTCCGGGTTCGATCTCCGTCCAGACAGATATTTAAACGATGAATTTAGATGTCTGTTCTGGGTCTAAGTGCTTGTGTACCTATTCATCTTTGTGTGTCCCTGGTACCCACGATACAAGGAATCCGAGTGTGCGGCTGAATGTGTAGAATGTGTAGAAAGAGTCTTTTTAGCGGTTTTTTTTGTATTTAGTATCAATGTTTCAATTAGTAGCCCTTTACAGCTTCTTCAAGAAGAGCAATGTTTGGAGAACTGAAACACACATTGTAAATTTTACAAAGCGAATTGATTCAGCACGGCAGGAATTAATGTTTATAGTCATACTCCAAAAGTTAAACAAAATTTTGAAAGGTTTCTTTGCATCCAACGCCTTTATAAACATCTTTTGTCGCAATACATGGATATCGATTTCAACAGTACAAAGCTGACCTTCTACTGTACCTTCAGAAGTTTACACAATATTCACGTCTACGTATACACATTTCAATTAAACTTTACCCAGTTGGTGTCACGCGTACATAATACATGTCTTATGATTCAACGTATCAACTAGTTGTTATGATATCATGACATGATATTGATTTCAAATTAATTTTAATGTCCCCTACCATCGTACCTCAGAGCTTGCTAGATCTATAATCACAAGACTCTTATTATATAGATTTTCAGGTGTTACATCGGTCAAATAAGTCTTATGCAGTTCCACGCCTAACAGTCTAATAAAACCATTAGTTCTATGTTTGTGCTAATCAGCGTGCACCTAGCTATAATCTGAACCAATCATTACGGATTTTTTGCTCTGCGCTTATTGGTAAGTTCACAGACATCTGCATGAAACATTACAATCTATTTACATCTCTGCAACTTTTAATTCTGTTGTAACTGCAGTGTTAAATGGTTCATTCTTTGTAAACTTGCGGGTGGGTAGATCGAAATAACCTACCTAAGTTCTCTTTTAATGTCATATCTACCGACCAGCAGTCGTACTCTTGCGCTTGGAGCATCCATACAGACGTACTGTATGTTCTGTTCGCTACTAAAGTCCATGTGAATCAGCCGTGCTACCGTCTGTGCTTTATGAAGTGTAAAGTGCCTAACGAAGACCAAGCCGTGCCTGTATCTCTGAGCTACGTGACAGCGCCGTGCGCATCACAACCGACACGATTCTGGTCTGCAGAGCTACTTGGAAGACAAGGTAGGTGTGGTTTTTTCTTTCCGCCCGCAGTAACGCAGATTGTGTCATATCTCGTACGTACGACTATACAGTCCACTACATCGAAGTGTGCGAGGCATTTAGTAGTCAAAGTGACAAAGTGGTTAAAAACAACAGAAGTACGCACTACTACGCCAAAAATAGTTCCTGCGGTAGTGTCTCCACACGAACCATGAAGATTAATAACTGTTGAAGATTGAACTGTCATAAAATGTTTCTTTCGCTACTCAACATTTTATTTCCAGGCGTTCTATGACATATCGATTTGTGTCATTGAAGCCTGGTCTATAATGTATATTTCATCTCCCACGTTTATAGTCTATCGCGGTATAAATAAAACACGTGTATCGTCGGTTCAGAAACATTTGTTGTGTCTGCTAACGATCGGATCGTATACTTTATTGTTTTCTAACGATCCCGGGCTGGAGATTTACTCGTTTTATAGCTGTATAATAATAATGTCTATGTATTGCGGTGTACTATGTGTATTTACACATAGTACTAATACACATAAAATAAGCATTTGCTTATTTTATGTGTATTAGATAACTTTTCTAATTGTGTTGTGTACTGGCTTGAGAAGTATATAATTCTATCTAATTCTATGGATATCAATAATTGTGACTAAAAGATTATACCCAAGATAAGGTCAGTATTATTTTCCTGGTAGTAAAATTTTAAGTTTCATTGCTAATACACGGCACTTTGCTCTCAATTGGGGGAAGCTTGTAGCACCTCACTAGACTCCAATGTACTGTATACATACGCAGATACTACAATACAAAAAAGGATCATTTAAACCATTTATTTACGATAACATATTCCCTATAAAGTTTGTGAGCTCTCGATAAGATCAATAAAATACCCCTGTTAACGTCAATTTTACGGGCCATATTTTTTAAAAATAAAACACGGGTAAGAATACTAAATAACAATTTTACAATAGGATCTCTACGTTAGTTTATTTCACATTTATAGGCGCCCGAGGAATGAAATTGCTCTCATATAAATGAAAACGGCAATTTCATTCTTTTCCTCCATATTTCTCAAGTGTGAACATGGATTTAAATCTCAAAGTTTAAATTTTAAAAGAACTGGGTCGCTATTACAGTAGTTCAATGTACTTAATATTCAAAACACGTAGACCCTGGAAATTTTACATTGATGCTGAAAGAAATTATGAAATCTGATAAGAAACTGCTGTATTCAAATTTAACAATATATTTATAATAAAGATTACTCATTCCATTTAATTAAGATTACGCTTACGCTTTTTACACTTTATAAGATTAAGGCTCACTCTTATGTTTTACTGCTGTACACATGTATTTGTAATACGAGCTTAAAAAACATTCATATTCGTAGAGGTGAGAAAGTGGTCCTCTTAATCGGAAGGTCCAAGGTACGAATGTTTCAATTTTTTGATATTTTATGCATATTCGAAATTAATTATCACTTACTTAAACGGTAAAGGAAAACATTGTAAGAAATGTATACGACTGAAAGTTTAAAAAAAAATGTTGAAAGTAAAGTCTACCAATCCGCACTTGGCCAGCGGTGTACTATGCTTTAAACCAACACATTATTACTATAGACTAGTAGTATCCTATAGTGACACAATAACAGGTAGATATTATCTTAGCAAATGGTAAACACCTGCTTTAAAATTACATGCAGAAGATATTAAATTTCGGACAAAACGAATAGGCAGAATGCGGTTTCGATAATTGGCCATTGTCTTTCAAAATTAAGAACGGCAGAAACAAGGAATATTGATATCTAAACAAAACATAATCTTATGATAAAACTAAATAATACAACCATGTTGGATTTTGAGACACGACTCCAAGTTATTTACGATGAATATTGCAAAATATTACAAAAATATGTATGCGAAATATCTTAGTTTATATCCTTAGTACATGTATACTGGCGAATACTCCATTCTGCGGGCATGCAAGACTTTAATATCAGGGAACTTTTTGATGTATGATTTTCATATTTCGTCACAGCGGGGACCACATTTTTGCAAAGTATAAATTCAAATCACGTTTAATAATCGTAAAAAATAGTATTTGTAGACATTTTAATCAAATTTGTAATAAGTACGATTTTATAAAAACTTGTAGTCCTTTTTAGGGGAGGTCTAAGTATGGCCGTTGTCTTTTTACAGCTGAGAATGAGACCAATAGATATTTTTTGGGTAATAATTGTGTTCATTACTCTTTATATAATAAAAGCAGCAAACGAGCATGCAGTCTAAATGATGTTAAGTGGCAACTGCCAGTTCTGAATATTTGTAATGAAACTATAATATTATAGTCTTACTAATAAGTATATCACCCTGACCTTACCCTTTAAACTAGCAATGATTTTATAAGACAGATATAGGTGTGCCAGTCGTGCCTCCGGTGTATAACCACAAATAATGCTACCTTTAGCCTCCTTACATAACCTTCGGTCTTTGCATGATTTATTATCTTACAGTGTCCTGTTTTAAATACCTATAATGCTTTCAATGAGGTTTGATGCCAGTACATAGATTAACGATAACATCCGGATTAATACAATCAGTTACCCATTCGTAGTCGCGCCTGATATTTCCTTAGGTAGATCAGTATGACCTACACAAGCCGCAAGACTATGCGCTTTTCCGTGCACACACACAGGATCTTGTAATAGCACTAACAATGTATAAGACACATGATATATGCTTGTAAATTTATTTCATAGCTCGTATACAAACAAGGCCGTGTACTGACTCGCCGCCAATTTGTTAGCGCACAAAGCGACCTATTTTAATAATATTTCAGCCTGACCTCTTAAATTAAACGTTATATAATACTTGCGGTTTATATGAACCATTTTAGATTAATGACGACCGAGATGTCCGCATATTTTAGTGTCTATTTTAATAAAAATGTAAGATTTTTAGAGGATCGAAAATTAGACAAAAAAATCAATTCATGTTAAAAAAACTTATGAAAAATTATAAGTTATAACATGATATTGATTCATAAGTTGCTTTTATAATCACTTTGTTTGATGTATCTCTGTGAAGATAATTATTATTCTGGATTAAAGATTATTCTGTACATTGGGTATATTAGATCGTCATAGAATCATGATTTGATACGGTACTATAACTGAAATCTTCCCGAATAGTCTAATATAACTTCACTTGGACCTTGGCTGGTCACGGGATATACAAGAGTAAAAGCAGAATTCTGATCTTTCTGCTTGATCTACGTGTTAACAGTGAGAAACACAAGCCTATGTAACATTTCGTATAGGTCGTAATATGGGATCAAGGTGTTCGGCTTGCTAGATGCTTAGATTAGAAAAATATTATGCACTTTCGGCTGTGCTAAGTGTAGAAACGTGAGATTAGCTTTTACGTGAGCTAATTTTCATTTTCGAAAACATGTAATCACTTTTTAACAACATTTATTTTACCGGAAAACAACAATCTCCTTCCTGTTGCGGCTTTTAAATTATTTTAAAGTCACACAGTTGTAAATCAAGTAATATTCAAACAATTTTAATAAAACTTATCGTACGCTGGACTGTGTGTTTATGAACTTAAAAATTAATTATATTTTCAATTAATGACTTACAAGATATTTATAACTATAATCTAGTCTAAAACCCACGGTGAATTCAGTTTTTTTCTAATCTTTAAAATCCTTAAAAAGTTTCCATTATTGAGAAAGTGCATGGTTCACGCATTCTTATGACGTAGTATTAAGTTTTTAAAATTGTTCTCAAAACTTAAGCCTTCTAAACACTGCGTAATTTCTAAAAACAAATTAGTTACCATTATGTTGTACAGTAAGCAATCATTGCGGTTGAGAAGCATTCTACAAGTGGCAACTACCCCTTGACCACATTTTTACTGTGGCTTACTCCGCATTATATACTTAAGGGTGACTGAAACTCACCCTAATGTATACTTGGGAACACGTCGAGGGCTGGCTTATTGTAACCTTCCCTCCTTATGGCAACACTAATTTTCTCTCAACTATGATATGAATGACTTTCTAAGAGTTTGTAATCGTGGTTGTGGTTGATTTTTCTTCCCTCCTTTTTAAAGAAATCTATTTCTTTCTATATACTAACACCAAAGGAGTATGCAGGCCACTTGATCGGAAGTAATCAACCACAGGCAAGATGCGTTGCTATTCCTGAGATGTAAATCGGAACGTCTCTGACGACTATGTCTCCTTTACTACGCCAAACCAAACCACAGCAGCGCTTAACACTGCTATTATTAAACGGAAAAGGTTGTAGCAGTGAAGCCTCTGGAGGGCAACCACAAAGGATTTTAACACTTTGAACTTAAAGGCCACGTTAAAAGATGCATGCATTTAGTTAAGAGTTCCCATCTATAATGGTATTTAATCAACACTCTTCCTTATTATTAAATTGATATTTTTAGGTTTTAAAAGGCTTAATTTAAATATATTTATACTTTTGCTTTGTAATTGTGTAAACAATTCACGTAATTATATGGGTAATACTTAACTTCTTATGTAGTAGTCCTTCTTTTATAAATTGCGTTATTATAAATTTTATCTCAATATTTTAAGACGTAAATACATTTTTTTTCACATACATATAATAGTAAAAAATATTTATTAAAAGAATGGTACCCGTTAAATCTATTTTGAAGTGTGATATCAAAATGATAAAGTACAATCCGAGTTAGACCTTGATATAAGTTACTAAATTCGGGTTTCAAAATACAAACCCCGTAGGTATTTACAAAGGACAGAAGTAATCTACACTTCAATTATGAAGTTTCGTATCAAATTACGGAATGGATGGTAACTTCAACTCCCTAACCGCATCATTCGTACTAACTCATTACAATACGGAATTTTGAGGCGCCCTCTGACTTCAATAATATTTACTACATGGTGAGAAGTTGCCTAATGTTGTCCATTATCACCCTGATCATGTTATATCATGTCTTTAAGCACTAAAGTTACGTAGGTAAGTAAGTGTCTGACTAAAATAGGGCTTCCGGGGTTGCGGGTGGTAAGAGTAGGAACTCGATCCGTCCAGCCAGCGACTTCGGGAAGGACAGCGGCGTGTGAGGCCTCGTATCGTCGTAAATATTCGAAAGTGCGGTGAAACCTCCCTAAGGCAGAGCCCGACCGGGGCAATGCGCTCAGTGGATTCTGGTCGCTTTCATTTGGACGTCCCGGAGTTCTCCACATAGCGCTAAGAACCGTCCCCGAAGTAGTTTTAGTGGGTAAAAATCTCACATAACCTGATGTCGCTCTCACAGTAACGGGTAGCTTTTGATGGTAGGTGTGTATCTTTGATTGTTGCGCTTATCCATGTTCATCGACAGTTTAATATTAAACAAACGATAAACGTGAACTTAAATCTCTAACAGCTTTTTTTTACTACTTTGTTCAAACACGGTTTTGAAACGTTATCGGTTTACAATATTCGACAAGTCTCATTATTTTCTGTTCGAATGTAGTTTGATAAAAATTGTTTTAAATATATCAAACCGTAGCTTCTTTGCGGAACGGTCAGAACGTCAACTCACTAACCGCATTTGTGCCTAACCACTACAATTCTGAGGCAATAACTGGCGTGTGTGTATTGACCCTAATTGTCTCGCGATCGGCCAAGTGCCATTTATTCATAAGTGTACCCAAATTCCGACTCTAAGGATATGTATTGAAGGTACTATTGCAATGATTCCTCGTTGAAACAGCAAATGATTTTACAACTGAAATGACGTATGTTACATTGGATAGACACATAATTTTAGATCTAAAAGAAAGAAGTACAGATAACAATTTCGTCTCTTCTATTCAGAGCACGATTTTCCATTCCACGTGGGTCGAAATTGTGGACAGTTAGGTTAACTGTTGGCGGTCCAGTGCTTTCTGTATGCTATTGTGTGAATTTCTGATATATTACTACGCAGATTTCGGCAAAAAGTCTAATGTGGGTAAGAAACGATTGTTTCGTTTTTGTACTTTTGTATGGGTATCATTAGACAATGTCAGCTCGTGAAAGCTTCGGATAAATAATTATTTCTTTGGACAGCCATTTTAGAAACATTATTTTATACAAATTCGTTATTTATCGAATACTTTTTGGTTTAATTGAAGTAGCAAATAAGTAGGTAGTCAACTTCAAGAAATACCATGTCGCCAATGGACATTTGTTATTAACGACTAATAGGATTGATAAGACCAGTTAGTCTTGCCTAAGGTTGGTATATGCGTTGGTAATATGTATAAAAATCTTATCTTATCTAACCTGATGTTGTTTTCAGGATTTTTGTAGCCCAGCGTAATGTACTTATTTAAATCTCATCTAAGTTTAGTTTACACTGCGTAAGTAGTTTAATTCTTTTATTAGCCTTATAATAATTGAAGATCATGCAGCGAAGAGGTCATTCTGCCGGTCTAACATGCATATGTGTTCTTGTTTGTAAGATATGAGTACCCTTTGTGGGTCGAATCTAGAGGCTCCATCGCTGCACCTATTTCTGTCTAATAACTGAAGTGCTAAGCTTTGGTGTGTTTTTGTTTGGTATAATACAGGAGACATATTTAATCCAGGCGTACAACTTACTCCTCAGGAGTAGTAACGCACCTGTGGCCGACTTCAGGTAGGACTTTAATTTTACCTGGTGTTGATTATATACATATCTGTGGCTGGCAGTGGCCACTTGCCATCAGACAGATTGGCTTGATAGTTTGGCTTATGCAAGCTCGTTTGCCACTTCTATTTTATAAAGAAAATTTCGACACCAAGCTGACTCCATTTTAGATTATTGTGTTATGGCATTATAAATGTAGTAAGCGTCAATAACAGCGTAAAGGTATGCGCTAAAACAGAGAGCATGTACCCTTTAGGTTCTTTGTTCTAAAATCGAGCGGCCGGAGCGCGGAATGTCACGCTCGAACACGCTGCACGTGATTGTACATTTCCTACGACTTTTGATGCATACTGAGCATTTTGTACGCCATTGTACACGTGAGAACAAAGTAATGACTTCATTCTATCACAAAGTTACATAAACTCGAACGAACTTGACAGTGCATTTGTCGCGCGAAATTCCGACGCTTTGCAATCTCCACACGTAATAGTTTTATTATACCGCGCTGTAGACTTACGAGAAACTTTAAAATTACTCTTTCTAAGTCTTAAGTCGTTTAGTCACGTATGCTTCTATAACGAGATTTTCGATAAATCGATCCATTTTAGGAGTTTGACGTACTCTGATGTCAGCGTCCATAATTTATTGGGAGCAAATCGTCCCTGTATCCCTAGAGACATTCTTGCAGAGTTCAACGTGTCTTGGTAGTTCGCCAAATACTGAATAACTTAGTGCAAAGTTCGAGGATAGTTTACACCCCGTTAATATCCGATGTACTGAATACTTAGCCGCTTTCATATGCGATTAAGTTTCTGAACCTGAGGAAGCTTCAAAGTAAGTAGATACTAATAACCTGTCTTAGCAGATAGGTACTTTGATTTTGTTAAGTATATTGTTTACTAATTAAGTATATTTTGAATTTGACGCATATTATTTAATTTATTATAAAGTTGTATTGGTTTCGTATTACACATAATTACATGGAGTTTTATTTTTATACTGTTATCCATATTGTGTGTAATCTATTTTTTGTATCTTATAATACGTAAGTTACTTGAAGATTCCTTATAAAATAATTAATTAAAGAATGTTTAGCTCGTAAAAAAGAAAATGACTTTAATTTATCCTTTCTGTGTTTTAAATTTCTATTATTTTGTCACTTTCCTTCTTCGCACGTATTTTTAGTAAAAAACTGTTGTAGACCACTTCTAAATAATTTGGCTGGGTTTATATTATATACGTACATATATTTTATACACAACTTTATTGCATACCTGTGTTTTTACGCCCGTTATTATTTATTCACTTTCTTCCCATCAAAAATTTTAGTAACAAACATTTTTAGATCACTAAAGGTCTGACAATATCTGACTATTAGAAATTGTCAAATTTTGATCTTTGGTTGGGAATAATTGGATACAGTAATTATTAATAATGGGTATTAATATAACGAAATCTATAAACATTGTCTGGCTGATAGACAGACAAAGTACATCAAAAACTGATGTGCTTAAAGGCATGATGTTTTATGTGTAATATGTTGTATGTTATATATGTTATAGGGTGTTGTATGTTAAAATTATGCGGATAAATAGGAGACCAAGGCTTGCACAACTAGACCAGAGTAGAAGCCTTTAAAAATAATAAAAAGCGAAATAAAATCGTAGTAGGATGAAACCCATAAGAAAAGGA
>DWRA01004634.1:0-10643 GCA_018250295.1 Spathilepia clonius
TTTCAAAGGTGTGTAAAGTCTATCAACTCGCACTTACCAAGCGCGGTAGATTATGGCCTAAACCACTCTCAATGGCAGTGGCACAATAATTAGTCGGCAAGAGTAAAAGATATAGAAAGACAAGCTTGACTGTCATCAAGACTCTTTTGTTATGTAACCAGTGGTAAAAATAACATGCATTCTAGCCAGTTGTTATTCGTACTAAGTAGTTACTGCCACTTATTCAGTCCTATCTGAGATTTCAGATTGACTGATCATTCTCATTACTACTCCTAAGAATTTATGATATACCTCAAGCAAGATAAAAATAATCAATAAATGTCATATTCAGAGGTTGAAATAAATGAGCGTTCGTCTTCCGCTTCCGCTCGCGAACGCGGGACTGTAATGCGCGTAAATGTGATGAAAGTGGTAGTACCCTGTGGTTCGACTCCGGCGGAACCGCCGCCACACACATTTGTGCCTATTAACAGCAGTGTTAAGCGCTGCGGTCTTCCGGTTTGATTTGATTCCAACTTAATTCTCAGGGGCAACAACGCATTTGTGGTCGACTATAGGTAGGATTCCAGTCTTATCTGGGGTGGAGTACATATCTCTGAGCGGCAGCTGCCACTTATCATGAAGTGGACTGCATAACCGTTTGCTACTCCATCATATAACAAAAGTATGAAAGTATGTAAATGACAATTGCCATTTTCACGGCGCGATTTCTCTTCGCTGTGGCGCGATTGTCTGCTGTTTCTGCTGCGATGTTAGGGAACTTTACATTTTACAGATCTCTTATCATCTCGCTACGCATCTGTGGCATCCACTTAACTGCAGTTTACAGAGTTTTAATACATAGAGGTATTCGATATCCAAAGCCGAGACAGAAGAAAAATATTTCGTATTCGAATAATCACAAACTTACTTGTCAACCATTCTGACACCACCTTTAAGGCCGTTTTTAAAGGAACCCCTGCCCCTGCCTCCTGCAAGAACCTATAAGAGATATTACGATTAATGAATTTTCAAATTATTAAACCTTTTTTTAAGTTAATACTTCTTTTGGCACATTTGGTGAAAAATTATGCGGAAATTTTCAAAATACCGCACACATGGAAATGTAAAATAGACACCATTATTCTGTAATCAACGCCATCTATTATTGAATCTTTAAGTAAATCAAGAACCTGAGCTTTAGTAAAAAAAAGTTATGTAAATCACATGACAGCTGAGTAGTTTTAAATTGCCAGTATAGATGGCAGTGTTACTAACAATTATTTCATTGATTTTTAAAATACTGACACTAGTTTTATGATTTTATTTGAACTGGCAATGGGATGAATTTTTTTATTTAGTTATGACAAAGAAGTATAATGTCTTACATTAGCACATACACATACACGTTTTTTAAATCATACCTGTGCTTTGAGGACAATGTCTTTGGTGTTGAGGTCTGTGGCAAACTTGACTGCCTCGTCCTTGGTCTTAGCAATATTGAACTTGGGCACAGGGATTCCATTATCGCGGAGCAGGGTGTAGCTCACATACTCGTGCACGTTCAGGTGCCGCACTTGCTGCTTGCTCGGGAGGCTAGAGGCCGCTGTTGCTGCCAACAACTGTGATACAAAATTATTATGATTATTTTTTTATTGTATACAAATAGCCAAAGAGCATGCTGTTCATTGATGGTTAGCAGCCACTGCCGCTCAAGGTCATCTGTAACAGACTGCCTTAAAGACGCCTTATACACTCACAGCCTCACACTAGGATTCCCTGTGTCATGGGTACCATGGACACACACAAAGACAAATACACAAACACCCAGACCCAGAATAGAAATCTAAATTCGTCATTCAGATATCTGTCAGACCGGGGATGGAACCCGGTTCCCACTGTATGTCAAACCGGTATGGTCACCATACCGGACTAAATAAACAGAGACAGCGACGAACAATGTGAACAGCAGTCTTACATAAAGCGTATCACTGATGCAATGCCACTGTGGAGAACTAATACGGTCACCTGATACTTAAAAGCTGGCCACACCCTTCTATCAACAGGCAACACCTGTTTCACATTAGAAATGGGTGGTTGTGGTACCTCCCCAGTTGTATTCACACTATTTATGGCATTCCAACTTAGTCCTCAGGGGTAGGGGTAGTATATATATATATAAAAAAACTATAGTGTACAGTACCAGGCATGTTCTTTACAATTGTACATAGACAAGCACAAGTGTTTTATGCTGGAGAAGTGCTGGTGTGGGTTTGTATTCACTTTTAAAACATATAACTCTCAGCCAGGTAAAAATCAATGGTAAATTATTAATGCACATAAGGCTGAAATCACACCTGCAATCAATTCGAACCTGGACGAGGCTAAATACCACTAGCCTAACACTTTTTTCAATACCATCTTAAAATAACATTGAGGTCGAATAAATGGAACACTGTCAATGCGAAGTTCAAGTTTACTATATAAATTTATACATTACATTACATTAACAAAACAAATATACGTCATTCAACAAAATAAGGTGTAAAGTACAAAAATGTATTCAAAATGAAAAATAAACACTGATAAGCACGGATGATGACGTAATTACACATTGAAAGGGACAAGGTCGAATACATAAATAAGGTCCAATTTAGTTAAATGAAGGAGTTTTTGTAATACTTTGGTTATGTAACATTGGTTGTACGGGGAAAATTACGATTTTGTAAAATAAGTCTTTATCTATTTGCTAAATACATAGTAGATTTAAAAATACGTGACTGACAAGGACGTTGTATGCTTAATTAGTCTAACAATGAGTCTAATAATTTTTATTACCTTTGATCCATTTTTCAAAATTACTGTTTCAGCAAGACCAATTGAACGAGGTAGTAAAGTCGCCATTTTTCCACTAGTTTCCTGCTTGGAGCAGAATTTTTGACTCTTAGTAATTTGAGTTTGAGTGAAACAGCGACTATAAGAATGTGTCAACTTTATGTCAAATAATGGTGACAATGTCATTCTACATTTTTAAAGTGGGCAAGGATTTTTTTATTTTGTATTTACTGATAATTGTACTGATTAAATGCTATTATTTTACTTAATTATGATTATTCATTTTAATATGATTAAGTTATTTTAAAAATAATAATTCGTTACCTTTTAGACTTGGAGTCGCACGATCAAGTCTACTTTGTGCTGAATAAGTCATTCCAAATTCAATCAAACGTATTTTTATTATATTGGCGTATGGTTTTACAAGTTGTTGCTTGCGCGGTAAATGATATCTAATAGTCATTTATTTTAGTAAATAATATAAAAATCCACTTGAAATACCGTACTTCCAAGATCATAATATCATATTGCCCGGAGTCAACTATCAGGCGATCTCTTGCACGATACGGTTAAATAGACGTTTAGGCTCTTGTAAAATAAAATAAGCGACACGGCGATATTTAAATAAAGCTAAGCAATATAAAATATAATGTATAGTATACGTGTTTAAAATTAATGCAATAAAAAAAACTAGATGCCATCTCTACATTAGTATTTTTATCTAAACTGGTTGATCATATGGCCTAAAAATTGTAACTAGACTGCGTAATCTTAAAATATACTGCGTTGTGTTCTTACGTGCGGTAGTTGAAACTTTACAAACGTTCATAATAAATAATATGTTTACAATTCTTTTAAGTTATATACTGTATACATAATTGCTTCCTAATCATATGTTATAGGTGAACTATTTCTCTGCAAGCAATCATGCAAAATACCGAAGTCTGCAGCTGATCAAATGCATCTTAATTAAAATATAACAAGCTAATATTTAAGAATGAATAAAGTTAAACCGCGATAGCCTAATTGTTAAGAGCTCGTACTCTTATAGAAGTCTGTGGTTCGAATCCCAAGCACGCACTTAACGCATCACCGCAATATTATCACTTGCTTAAACGGTGAAGTACTTCCCAGTCTGAGAGGCGACCTGTGCCCATCAGTAGGACAGTTATGGGTTGGTAACAATAAACAAAGATAAATAAAATAATGTACTATTGTATCAATGCAGTTTTATTGTAAACAGGTACATTGGAAACAGTGTCTATATTCTTATTTTTCTCGTCCATCCACACTCCATTTCCAGAAAAGTAGTGATTCTTTTCAAGTAAATAAAGCATCAAACTCAATTTCTGTATATTAGTAAGTTTCTGTAAGTCTAAAAACTCGTGTAAGTACAATGGTTGGTTGCTCTCACAGCTTTTATTAACCAGATTCATAACATCCTTAACCTTATTCCAAGGATAAAGTAAAATGGGACAGTTTTCATAGATATCTTGGGGAGTGAATTCACTAGACAATTTTTCATACACATATTTTACTTGAACCAAGGGTATGTTGATCCAAAATGGATGTCTTTTGACTTTCTTCCGTATATCATTCATGCTGTAAGTATTTCCTAAGAACTCAGATATGCAAAAGACCAGGTCTTTGCCCTTACCCAAACGGTCTCCAGGTGCCTTTTCAAATACTTCATAATGTGCTGAACTGCCCGATAATATGTTTAAGCTTAAACATTTCTTGTTCATATCGTACAAATTTCTTAATCGTTTCATTGCTGTGTTACTATAAAGAATCATTTTTAAAAACCTCGGGTGATTTAAAAAAGTGTTGAATTCAGGTATGCTTCTTGCTTTCTCCAGTCTTTCTTTCACTGTTTGAGGGCCGAGAGTATAAAGTTGGAAACATCTTGTCTGGGCCTCATTACTTATACCATATTCTTCTAGTATTTTCCTAATTTCCAGTAAAGATTTACAACTTTTTACTGCTAATTTTGGATGCCTTCTTATTACTTCCTTTATATCAATCCCACCTATAGATCTAAATTTATAGAGAATTTGCTTCAAATTCTCAGGATCAGCATGTATTAGATAAAAGTTTGATTTGATCTTTTCAGTAGGCATCGAAATCTGTGTTTGTAATATTGAGAGTGTTTCATTTATTATTCCTAAAGGACGGTGTTTAATAGTTGGATATATTTTGAGGCCCCTTGAAAATTCAATCTCAGTTACATCTAGTATCAATTCAAGATACCTCTGGATAATTTTTAGCCGCAGTGAGTACAATGTGAGGCTATCTACATCACCGTAGATCAATGTGGTGAGTGATGTGGGCCACTGCGTCATGCAATTTGCTAATTTATTTTCTATATTGACTAGTGATGAAATGACACCCAATTTTTTCAATTCTCCTATAGTCTTTTCTTTTATTATGGGCATATAGGATACTAAATGTTTAACTGATAGATTTAATACACCACACTCTTGTAACACTCTGTAACGAAATTTTAGTGTCACAGGCAATATGCTACATATTGTTGGTTCATATACGAGTATCTCACTGGGAAAGCCTAATTCATTAACCGTTTTTACTAAGTCTTTAATTTCTTGCCCGTTTAGTTTTTTTACACCACGATTTTTCATTTGAAGAAACCGAGCTTTGCTTTCGTCGATATTCAAATATTTGCATAGGTCTTGCAAACTTTTTTCCTCTTGGCTGTAATACTTCATTTGTACTTGGAGCCTGGAGCCACGACACAGGAAACGGTGATGGAAACATTTTGTTAACAAGATTCGTAATGCCATCTTAACTGCAGTCCAATAAAGTTACATTAGAATGTTTTTTTTTTAGATTCTCTGTAAATAGTGTTTATCAACAATTTTTAGTAAATTTATACCTTTTATTAACAATGATTAACAATTCCTCATTTCACTCTTAAATACGAGATACAATTAGCTAAATCCTTCTATCTAATTCGATTGGATTATAACAAATTCAAAATTGAATAATATTTGTTTTTATTGGAAATACAAATTAATTAATGACATTTTCACAAATTGTCAATGTCAGTTAAATTGACTCATGACTGTCAATCGATATTGTCCTAACGAATCTGAAGAACGGAAAATATGTATAGAGATTTAAAGTACGTGCCTTGGGAAGAAATTAACAAAATATTTATAAATTTTTAAATTTTATTATTTTGTTGTTTTTATTTCTAAAAATAATTAAGTTTGTTAAAAACAAAACTCTTACATAAAATCAAATCATTTATTTGCAGATTTATGCATTATTATTTTATCCCACTGGTTATGCAAAATTGTCCCATATATCAAATTATGATATTATTATATTACCTTGTATATTATATATCTTATTAAATTGTAATTAATCAAACTACATCTAGACAAAAGTACATTGTCATTATATTCAACCATCGTTGTTTTCAAAAGACAGATGTCAAGTCATTTCAATTCAAATTTGAGTGACAGAAATTTTGGGTGTGTTGTGTTTGTCAGCGACAACAGTAATCGTTGCATTTATTTTGTTTTTACAATAATTTGAACTGAAAATGGGTTTGTCTAAATCAAAGACGGGTTTATTTGCCGTCGGTTTTTATATATTCGCGTCTATATTTATCATAGTTGCGTTTGTAAGTCCTTACTGGCTGGTAACGGATGGCAAGCTAAAGAATCCGAAATTTGTGAAAATAGGTGAGATTGAGACCCGACGCCAGAAAAATCCGGAACCTATGAAAAGAGCATGTTTGTACAATAAATAAGTTGTAAATTTCGATTGCAGGTTTATGGGAAGTATGTTTTCATGATTTCGAGGAAGTACACCATTGGTATGACACTGTTTTTACTGGTTGTTGGTGGATTTTCGAAGAAGAGTATTATATTATACGCGATGTACTACTGCCTGGGTTCTTTATAGCTACCCAGTTCTTCTTCACAATCACCCTTTGTTGTGTGTTGGTGTCAATGTTTTTAACCAACCTGTATATGAGGAAAGATAAAGATGACGACGAATATGTGACTCTTCTGGTTACGTTGGGAACTGTTCTAGTTATTGGTGGTAAGTTATCTATGTTACTTATGGGATAGTCTTTATACCTGGTATCTGTTAGTCCAGGCTGATTGCTGTATGAGACTCATGTTTAATCTGTATTCCAATTTGATGCAAGTAAATCAAAACCATTTTTAAAAAAATGATGCAAGTAAAATTTTTCATGTATGATAATGTTGTTGGTTCTGAGTAGTTGCCTTCTAAGGCTTTGTGGTGTCATTGTGGTATCCCTTTGGGGACTTACCACAGGTTACAAATCAAAGCTATGGGTATCAGCATGTTCATGCATAATATTCATTTTTTTTTATATTACCACTATTGTAATATAAATCATATATTTGTTTTAATTCTCTTACAGGATTTTCAGGAATCATATCAGTTGTCACTTTTGGAGCCAGAGGTGATGGTCGAGACTGGATGCCTAACTGGGAGCACAATGACCTGGGCTGGGCTTTTGCTCTAGGAGTTATTGGTGTGATTTTCCTATTTCCAGCTGGGATTTTATTCCTGGTGGAGGCCAGAGTACAAAAATACAAGAGGCTTCATGAAATGCAAAGCCGAGAACCATCTTCCTATACTATGCATGAGAGGAAGGCGGCATACCCTGGACACACAGACATATAATTTTTACCCATCTCAAATATTTTTGACTTAATTTACATAAACTAATATTAAGTAGCTATTAGCATAAAGCTTTACATAACTGTAATTGTCTGAGATTTTATATGACCGTCCAAAATAAGATCTGTTAATATGTCCGTCCAATCTAAATATAGAATCTCAAATATTCAACAAATAATTATAAAAAGATAATTTATGCATCTTGTAATATTTTATCTGTCTATAAATGTGTGCAGACTGACACATAAGTCTATAAAACAACAATTTGTAGTGGTAATTCAATAATTTAGAATGTAAGGAATGTTTTAGAGCCTGTATGCACATCTGGCGCTATGCAGCAGAGGGTTTTATTATGTGACAAATAGAATTATAACCTGACAGTGTGATGATAAAATTGAAAATTCAATGGCAATTCATGATATGGTCAGTCCTGCAGTCCATGCAAATTTCAGTTTTATTTTTATACTACTAAGTTATAATTCTATTTGTTACATGAATAACTATTGTACCATCCCAGGTGTTTGTGCTAGGTATTATTTTGTATGTTTTATTTATGATATATTTCTATTCTATTTCATATGAATTTAACAATAATTTCCTTTCCTACATCTAGCTGTATCTATAACCTTTAGCACTTTACCATCACAATGGAATTAAATTCGTAAATTCAAGATATTAATATATACTTTTCACTAAAAAAGTATATTTATAACATAAGAAATGTCTGATCTGTAAAAATACTTCTGTTTAAGAAAGTTTGTAGATGAACTTTAATTCACTAACTAATAAAATTGCTTTGAGTCTTATCATTACATAGAATTATGTGGGTGGGGTTTTGTAAACACATTGTAAATGTGTTTTAACTGTAGTAGTATTTTAAACTCTATTTTTTTTTGTTAACTATATTATATAGTGAACCAGGTATAATATAACTACACAAGTTTCTTCAATTATTAATAATATAATTATTGATTGTTATAGCTAATGCTTATCATTTTGTATTTTATTATAAGTCTTTTGTATATCTAATATAGTGTTTTTGAAATAAAAAAGTGTTTTTATTTTACATTAAGTACTTAACTTATATCATGTAACCAAGTTTCAAAGATTGCTTGTTTTATATCTGCTGTGAAATTAAAGTGTGAAGGCACTGTTTCTTTACAAAGTAATGCATGCTTGGCTGCTTCAAATCCTATGGAAATGCATTCTTCCTCGGCTAAACCTAGTAGAGTGCCGTGTATAAATCCGCTGGAAAAGCAATCTCCTGCACCTGAAACATTTTCGACATTCGTCAAGGTCTTCGCTGGATACAATCGTACACGCAAACGTTCATGTCCATGTTCATTGATTCTTTGAGCCGTTATAACACCTTTAGGCCCAATAGTTATAATCAATAGATTGATATGTTCTGATACAATTTTAGACAAAGCTATAATTTCGTTCAGCTGTATTCTAGTATCCACTACATTATTAGGATTTATGAGACCAGCCATGGCCCTTAATTCCGATAAATTAGGCGATGAATATGTTAGTCGATGTAGTCCGCGTAGACCTTTAACTGCTTTTCGTCGATCTGTTGGTTCGAAGAAAACTGAAACAAAGAAAATTTGATTTCGTGTATGCATAATCAGTATCATCTAATATGTTTGTGATATAATAGATATTAATCTCGATTTCATAGGAGAAATTTAAGAATGTAATCAGCCTTAAAATTAATTTCCTCTTGAGTCTGAAATCCAATTAATAATTTTGTAACTCATATACAGAGAACCTTTAGTATTATGACAGACCTAATTACACCTGGAGAAAGCTTGTCCTTACTCCAAGTAGTTACAGATGTAACAACTTATAATGGCTTTTCAATTTTAACTAAGTCGAACTAAGTTGTCCGTAATAATATCAAAATACCGTTAAGTCAAAAAGAGAGAATCCACGGCCGTCACACAGAGTACTAACAAAACCACAAAACTTTGACAATTTGCGGTGACATGACAAGACAACGCCCAAAATGACATTAATGGACTTCGTTTATTTCTGTTTTAACGCTATGTAGATGCACTTCATTCATTTGATAGTCGTTACGTTATGAATGTTGTGACTAAAGAGAAAACGTGAAAATATTTTTTTATATTCCGGTTAATTTAGAATTACTTTCATGTGAGAATTAAGGAGCTCTTTGGTGTTCAGAAGTTTACCGTTTAAAGTTTAGTGGCCGCGGTGTGACTGTGATGCCAGTGTTTTGACGAAGCCTTATTGAAGACTAGTTCACTATTAACGTTTCGTTTACCCGCGGATAGCAAAATCGTAAGTAGAAAGATTATAAATAATAAATATTTGTGTATGAAACTTCTTTGTGGATGTACGTGTATATTTCCTTTAACACGTTTAAAAACGACTCCACGACGGTTCGCTTATATAGAATCAATTGTTAATATGTTTATTTGGTATATTTATTAACAGTATACTTTTTTAATCATATAGTTTACAATTGAAACATTCCAATAACTATAGTTTTCGGTCTTTTTCATTCAAACAAATTTCTTTTTCAAACATTTTGTTTACCAGAAATAACGCGCAAGGTAATTGACAAAAACCTTAACCAATGAAGTGAAAAATTGGTATTGTAAATAAACATCTCTACTAAAGTTACATATGCCCATTAGTATCAATCATTACTGTACAAATTGTTGCCTACCAAAGTTTTCACATAAAATGGTGTAAACATTTGGTAAAGGTTAATTATTACGAATGGGTATTAGATATATCAAAATTCGTTAATTAAATTGAAGGTGGCAAAACTAAAACTACAGACCTACCAAGAGAAGTTGAACTGTGGGCACCACCATCACAGCACTAATTCTACTACTTCTCAAAGATGCAGTGTAAACTGAAATGCTTGGTTGGGCTGGAAAATTGTAATAGAGAATATTACAAGCTGTTTTGATATAAACTTTCCAGAATAGCACACATATTTGGTATTGTCCAATGTTCGTGGCTGTGTTCAAGGAGGGTAGCATGGAGGTAGTTATGTACATTTTTTTTTTTTGTTTATTAAAAGATGCGTGTTATGGAGTTTCTTTCGCCGCTTCTTCTCCATAACAAAACACCTTGTGAAGGGGTGGTAAATTCTTGACGTTCAAAAA
>DWRA01004635.1:0-10642 GCA_018250295.1 Spathilepia clonius
CATGCAGTCTACTTGATGGTAAGTGGCAACTGCCGCCCAAGGACATTTGTGATCCACCTCTGATAAGACTAGAATCCCAACTGAAGTCGACCACAGACGCGTTGCTACCCCTGTTTACTAGGTTGGAATGCCTCATTAAGTTTATCTCTCTTACCACACCCTTCAAACCAGAAGACAGCAGCGCTTAACAATGCTATTATTAGGCAGAAATAAGTGTGGCAATGGCGCTGCCGGAGTCAAACTACAAAGGTTTCTACCACCTTTAAATGTGTTACCGGTACTGCCATAATTGAATTCAAGATACTGTCAAGTGTACTTGAAGCTGGTTTTTTAACTTTTTGTTGACCTGAAATAATAGATGTATTGGTATCAATTAATGAAATGTAAATTTTGTAATACTTTACATATCATTGACATGTCTATTTAGTTCTCTGTTATTTTCGATACAAATAATTAACCTCTATTTACGTTTTAGGTAAAGAAAAACCGCCGCATCAAGAAAGAAAAGGTCTTTCAAAACGAGCTGCTGGCGCTAGTAAAACAAGCCAACGAGTTCTCAGCAGAGGAGTATGTTGCAGACAAGCTACGTAAAGCTAACCATACACCGCTGCCGACCCACTGGAGACACAAACGGCTGCCGGCATTCATTATACGACAACTGCTGGGCTTAGACAAGAAGATCAATTACAAACACACCGATGTGTATAAAGCTTAAGCTCTGTAGTTGAGATATTTGTATTTTATGGAAATAAGGATTAAAGTATTGTAGTTCTGTGGTTGTTTCTTTCGTTTATTAGTCATTGAGGTTAGTTTGCAGTGGGCCTAATTCTGCTCTACCTATGAGAGCAGTGTTTTGCAGTATTTTTGGTTTGAAGGGTGTGTAAATGCAGATTCTTTTTTAAGGGCATTTTGTATCAGTCGTGAATAGCAACACATTGATGATCTATGATCATTTATTATGCAGATAAGGCTCCTACTGTATATGGATGGACACATGATGATGAGTTTTGGCTACTGAGAGTCTCTTACTTAAAAGGGGAAAAATATGTAGTAGTTTTGGGTTTTAACTAACTTGCATTTTAAATTGTTTACAAAGTAGGTATTTTATTTGACTTAACAAAGTACAAAAGTTATTTTTACATAACAAGTTTACTAATATTGTTATTATTTGCAGTAATTTCCTTTTTATTGCAACCTCCTTGAAATATTTCTTACTATTTTATTACTGTTACTATTTTTTATGCACTAGAAGCACGGCGGTGCCTCACCAAATTTGAGAACCGCCAATGATTTCCAAGCTTTTCTTTCTTTTTAACCGACTTCCTTCTCCGAAAGAAGAGGTTATTATACTTATATTTATAATTCTCGTTATTATTACACTTAAAGATATGAGACTTGGTATGTAAATTTGCATTAGTATTATAATTACCCGTGAAAAGTGTACAAACATTTGTCCCGTAGTTTCTGAGGTAATCGATTCCGAAAATAGCTCATTTTACTGCTGACTTCGTCATTCACTGATAAATATTAAACAGACGTGATCAATTTTAAATTATGTTGTAATCAAAGACATTTAAAAAATAATTACTGATATAATTTCTTTAATTATTATTGTATTTGTTATTAATTATTCTTTAATTATTATTGTATTGTTATTTTAGCATACAATAATTGGGCATTGAATAATTTAATTTCACATTTTAACTCGTAACAGGTACAGAGGAATTTAACATTACATTACAATGTTAATCTAATTTATCTAACAAGCTCGAGCATTACAAAGGGAAATGTAATATGGTGCGTGAGTGGGTAATATCGAATTTTTATTTTCTCCGCATTCATCACAGCGCGAGGAACGTAAAATTAAAATAACATCACGGTTATGTGTGGTTATACTGACAGCGGACGGTATGTTCATAATATGACAATGGTCACGACGTACATTTTTGTTGCGTCTTATAGCATGAAGTCCACTCGATGTTAATCGTCGACATCGTCAACATTGGACATCTGTGATCAACATTGCAGCTTAACTGCCAAACCTTAACCGCATTTAAATTCTTATGGATTTCGCTTATCTATAATATTATAAAGTTTATACAAAATAATAGATAATAGCGTAGTATAGAGCCAATAAGACAAATGAGATGTTTTTGTCAAATTGTTATATAAGACACTATTACTTTTATATACTTATTCTCTATATTTTGATACGTCCTTTGTGCTAGGTATAGTTATAACATTTATAAATGGATTAAAATTTAATCGCCACATCAAGATATATAGTCCTTCGCAGAGAAACAAAGTAACTGCTATTTGAAATTGTACACCTATTTGAAAGTTTCTCGAAAAAATATAAAGAACTAGCAAGAGTTAAATACAAAAGGACATTTTCGATTACAATCTCCATTAACACATCTGTTTCACGTCGACAGTGGCGACCTACATCTTGCAATGATATTTAGGTCGAGGGATCTCGATGGTAATTTTTTTGCTTTTTGATAAACTTCTTAATTACAGATTCGACGTCCTGTTGACACAGATTAATGGTTCAGCTTGCTTTCCGTCTTTGTTTTGCTTACCGCTAACATCTGCACGACATTTTAAAGTTCGATAATGTTATCTAAGGACTTTGTTTTGACCGACTTTTTGTTTTATTGTTTAAAATATTGAGTTCTCCTATTCTGGTATTCGGGAGGTAAGAAAATTGTGTTACAATAATGTGATAAAACTTGTAGTAATTAATAAACTCTTGTGCACGAAGTTTTATTGAAAATATTTAATTTATAAACATAAATGAAATCCTTAATCATTACGTCTATTAAGTACTCGTAATTATAACAAAAATAAATTGAGATTTATTACAACATCATCAGTATACGTTTTCTTAAAAATTATGAGCTATTTGAATAACGTTGTGCCTTGTTTTTTATTGTATGAATTGTATGAATACAAGCATTTGAAAATTTTCTGCCGTTTGATAAGAGATGGCGCCACGTACTTCGATTTTGTGTGTGACTAACAACTAGTAATTGAATGTACGTGCACAATTCATCTTAAAAAGCCGACAATATTATTGATTATAAATTAAATACAAATAAACTATGTTAATACTTTGGTACCAAGAATAACTCCAAGAAACTTTTTTCCGATAAATAATTTTCTTGAAGCAATGCAGATGGCCAGAATGCCTACCATAAAAGCAATTCGGCCCTAGTCGGTAAATAACGTTTAATACATCATGAACGCAGATTTACGGCGTCGTGCGAAAGGACGTAAATGTACGGATACATAATAAATTTGATGCACGGTCGCCTTGTGACTTGTTATTAGGAGATAGTGGAATTTTCGGGGCAACTTTTGTGTTAACTTTTCTGTAATAACCGTTGAATGTAACTTAACGTAAATATTATTATTTATTAATATTTAAGTGATTGTAATACTTGCACTACTTTGGACACCTGATATCCATTTGTACCTTAGTTTTTTTGTTTTAGAGTCGTTCTGAACGCTGCAGAAGGTTGTTATATGGTAGATATGAGTAGTTTAGACTATCGTTCCTTACATATATTTAAGGGAGACAGGGTCGCGGCAAACTGTCAGCATAGTCGTCGGCTGTTGCCACCTGCCGCCGATCGTAATTGTCACTGGCGACACATAGTGATAGCCAGCGGTCCATGACTGGGCCCGTCGCTCATATATTAACGCCCTAAGATTTTAAGCATGACAGTTTCTCTACGACATATTATGATACGACATATTACGACATATTATGGGTTGAAATATCGGCAATTAAGAAATCAAAACATCGTATCGTGAGTACCCGTTACATAACAAAATGTATCAATTCCGCGATAATATAAGTCTAAAATCATATATATTATGATAAGCCAAAATCACGCACCTATGTCATATTTGTACCAATCTGAGTTCTGCTACATAATTTCTCCTTTTTAGCAGGTGTTAAAAACAGGTCAATAGCAACATTTATGAATTTAATTAGTTTATTTTTGTGTCATTTACTACTTTAATTAGTTTCCCTATTGTAGATACCTACTTTTGTTACATAAACAAAATTACGATTTCTCAACAAAGCATTGCTCCAAATTTCTTTAAAGCTAGCGAACTGCAATGTTATAAATCATAGCGTCTAACGTAATGAACACATATTAGTCTTGTTTAAAACTGTGTGTCTAAAATATAAATGTAAAGTAATAAGTATAGCAGAATTTCGTAGTGCAAATGTGTTTATATCGGTAGTTGCATCCCACATTTTGTAATGGTTTTTAGAAAAAGTTTTATTTATGTAGCAAACGAGCATACTGTCCACTTGGTGTACCTGTGGTTGTGGATATCTGTAACCAACTCGAACAGGGGCTCTACTCAAATCTCGATACCCCTGAGGACTTAATTGGAATGCTTTAAATAAGTATGTCTCACTTACCACACCTTTCAAGCCAAAACACAGTAGCGCTAAATACCGTTGTTATTTATTAGTAATATTTGTTGCAGTGGTGCCTCTTGGGTCTAACATAAAGAGTTAGACCCAAGTTTAGAGTTCCATTACCTTCTACCACTTTCAACTCTTTCAACTTTTAATAGCCGGTGATGCATTGGCAACTCCACTGATGTTACAAATGTCCGTAGGTCATGTAGACTACTTTCCATCAGATAGTCCGTCTGTCTTATCGTTAGGTTAAACAATAAAAAAAACATTTCATCCGTCAAGTAAACAACGTTTAACACAAAGTCCCTTAGATTCCTATTTTCCGAACCAAAAATACAGTGAGACTAATTCGCTTAATCTCCTAAGAAAGATAAACAAGCACTTATCAAAATTATCTTTTAACGGCTTGATGAAAAAAATTTACGGCTTTTACGGTTCACCATAATCTCGTCTAACTTTATAGTAGCTGGGATACCACAAACAAAAATAAGGCTCTTTGCAAACTGCCGACTGTACTTGTCTAAATATAAGTGATAGCCTACTGGTTAAAAACTCTTCAGTTGCGGGGTCTGGGGTTCGAATCACAGATGCCTCTGCTTTTTCAATTTATTTGTGTATTTACTAGAAATTAATTATCATTTGCTTAAAACGTGAAGGAAAACTTGAGGCAACCTGCCCGCCTGAGAGTTTTAAAAAATATAATAAAAACAAATAAAGTTTACCAAATCGCAAACGGCTAGTGCGTTGAACGATGGCCCTAAACCCCTCTCACATATTATATTTTGACATAACAAACAAACACTTCCATTTTATTTATTAGTATAGATTAAAGTAGTGAAGGAGTATGAATCCCACATGATAATAAGTGGTCCTTACCTCCTAAGAACTTGAAATTTAACCTCTAATTGTCATACTATGAAAATATTACGCAGCCGTGGTCATAACTACCTAGGAAGAGAAAAGCTAGTCGACCGTGTACCCATCAGCTGCTCGGACGATTTACGATGGAAACCAACTTCCGTACACCAACTTCGATGACGTACATAAAAAGTTCTTTATAGCCGTCCCGACATCCTCGCAGATAAGATTTTTGTTAATAAATAACTCCGCCACATTTGGTGCCATCGTTGGACGAAATTAACTTTAAAACTTAGTTTTCTATTTTTTTATTTTTGAGACGTAAATATTGCAGCTTGTTTCGTCCATCTTATTGTTGTAGCATGTCGTGGTTGTAACAGTGGTTGTGGTCGCGATTGTGATGATTGCTGTGGTCAGTATATTTGGACCTACTTATGCAAACAGGAACCAATCCACACAACGACAGTTTTGAGAAAAAGCCATTTTTGTCAAAATTTTGTATACTGGAAAATTTAGGTTATTTTTAATAAAATCTATTTACAATATTGCACAAAATAATTTGTTCTATTAATATAAATATAATATTGTTGAAAATCATCATTATTTTTAATGATTTTGGCATGACCTACTCATGCAAACAGGAACCAATCCTGTGTGGATTGGGTCCAATTAGTGTTAAGTTCCGATTCCCGGTGTATACGAGCATATTGAGTATATTGAATTTTATGACATATTGACCATATTTGAGCGCGCTGACTGATTGACTCCTAAAATACTATATGGATTCTCTGTACCATGAAATACATATTATAATCTTCACCAATTTTAACAAAATCGAGCGGTTGCGGTTAATTTACCTATAAGTATTATTTTTTTGTGCGAAACCATAATACATTTTCTCAAAACAATAGGTGGCTGCCAGTGAAAGTCATGTGAAAATTGGTAAAGCCGATTTGGATATCATTCTATACAAAAAAACAGGCAACCAGACAAAACATAATAGTTTTATGTAATATGATTTCAGTAAAAAGCAGTTATTTGACGTTACAAACAAACACTTCAATTTTATTTATTTGTAAAGATACTTCAACTACAGCATACTGTAAACCTAACCGATATATTCTCCCTCTTAATAAGATCATATTCTCCCTACAACTAGCGTTGCGAGCTCATCGAAAATAGTAACGTGGTATCACGCGATCAACAGAAAATGTGCTTTTTCTACTAATATTTATAGCTACCAAGTGTATATTTACGCCATTTCTAAGCAAATTTCAACTCTATTTCGCAGTGGTTAGCGTTAACATAGAACGTAGAATAAGCAGATAGCGTATATAAAGTTACTTATGTTATAAAGCAGTGTGCAGTATGTTCAAATCCAACGTGTGTTCTTGTTATACGCGGGCCCTACTACTTGTTAAAATGATTGTTTTCTCATAAAAGTCGTGCAGAACTCTGAGATTAATTTAAATATAATTATCACACGAGTGGCTGAAAAGTTGTGTGTCCTTAATAATTTTTTTGCATTATTTTTTAGTAAAAACGTTGTTGTAAGTATGCTGCTGTCTGTATTTTAAAATATTTCGTAAAAATTCTGACAATATTATATGTTCCACCTTCACTTCATAACTTATATTATATAATACTTATAGGGATACGCCTATATCTCAAAAACTGGTATACATTTTTTGTGAAAATGCGTGTGAAGTGTTTCACACGATAGGTACTTTATTTGATAACGTGAAAAAGAAGTCTTTTTATTTTATTTTTTATTTATTTAATTTTAGAAACACCTTAAACTAAGGGTTACAAGGTTCTCTGTCAGTCAACCCTGGGCCCTCTTTTCTATGTATGAAGCATATTGCTTTGTCGACGTTTTAAAATAATTCTGCAAAAAACAAGTTTGAAAAAAACGTTTTCATTTCATTTTATTTGCAGTTGAGAACATTTCAATTTAAGTGTTTTATTTTCGAGACTTATCTTAAAAGATTCGAGTTCGAGAACCCATAGTAGCGTCGCACGGAGCACGGAATCGGCGCCGAGCGGCACTTCCGGTCGGAAGCGGTTCACAATTCGCCGATATTCACAATACCGGTATAAAGCAGGACTTTATACCGTGGAACGAGGCGTCTTAATGTATGTAGAAGGTAGAACCCTTTGTGGTTCGACTCCGGCGGCATCACCGCCACACCTATTTCTATCTAATAACAGCAGTGCAAAGCGCTGCTGTTTTCTGGTTTGAAGGATGTGGTAAGGGAGACATACATATCGGAGACATTCCAACTTAGTCCTCAGGATAACAACGCATTTCTAGTCGACCTCAGGTATGTGTCTAGTCTTATCTGAGGTGGATTACAAATGTCCATGGTCGGCAGTGGTCACTTACCATCAGGTGGTATGTAAGTTCGTTTGTAATTTACTAAAATATAAAAAAAAATTAGGTAATGCTGCTTTCAACTTTATTGTAAGAAATTGCGCCACCGCGTGACTAAAAGCACCAAAAACACAGACAGATGAAAACGGTAAGTAGGCGGAGCACATCAAACAATAGTATGCGTAGCTCCGCATACTTAAGAACAGTGCTTGTTTGACACTGTGTCAATAAAATGTCGATCTTATTACTGAAAGCAAGAAGCATAGAATCAGATGTAAAGTGAAATCCTGCTATCTAGTGGAGAATGGATGAAAATTATTGTTCCTAATTTCATAAAAACAATACATAAAAAATAAGAATCGAAATTATGTGTACTCTAATTGAATTCTAAGTACGTATATATAGTGAAATCCAGCCACTCGTGGGGAGTCCAGGCTTTGAGTCCAGAGAATTCCTGGATGTGGATGAATCCTCTATCAATCTTTTATTCGATCAGTGTGGTGCCTATAACTTCTTCACACTGAGAGGAGATCCATTCACAGAAGTGGGATTAAGATGGGTTGATACAGATGATGTTGCGAAAATCCTTAAAATTGCTAAAACCATTTCGTTATTTCCTAACCCTGTAAGTATTAATTTCTTACCCGCTCGGCATATCCCGTTGTGTACACTCGTTGAACTGCGATTATGTAGCAGATTCAATCTGCGAGGGATTAGCCATTCAAATTGGAATTATCGCAATTAATCCCTTGGCTTTCACCCTGTTTGATTAGGGGATGTTGTTATCATCTCATCGCTTCCTTTGAGTATAGTAGCTTGGAAGAAAACAGCTGCGAATTTGACTTTCATAAGGATATTTATACTTGTATTGAGGTAAAGTTTGAAGGTGGTAGAACTTTTTGTATAGGGTGTGTTAAGGTTGACATACTTACCCGAGGGGTTGCAAATTTAGGCTTTATGGCAACGTATTTGTGGGCGACTTCGGGTATGACACTTACCTGGGGTTGATTACAAATGTCCATGGGCGGCAGCGACCACTTACCTCGACAGCATGCTCGTTTGTTACTCCATCTTACAGGGGCACTGCATACTCGTCGGGCACTTTTTACGAAATTCCCATAGCTGGTATAAAAGAATTACTTAGGTATATTTTGTAAAATTTGTAAGTAAGTTATTTTATAATTCAAAATTTCAAAGATGTTTGGAGGTACGCCCGGAGCTGTCGAGTTAAACGGTGCGAAGTTATTTACATTTCAATTAATAATTCCATTTACTTGTGAATTAGGTTACGGTTTCCGCGGTAAGGGGCAAGGAGCTTCGGATAATAAAGGAAGTTTGCCTTTGATTATCATTCAATAGCTTTTGCCAGCCCTTTTTATTGTGGAAGTAGCAAACCAGCGTGCAGTCTGATGTAAAGTTGCAACTGCCGCTTATATACTCCAATCGACCCCAGTTAAGATTAGAATCCTATAGGTGTGGCCTCCGGTGTCGAACGAAAAAGAGTTCTACAATGTTGAATTCAGCTGCTGGACTCAGATCTCTCTCAACAAGCTTCCCAAGGGCTTGAGGCGTATCTACGACGTTTCCAGGGGATTAGTGGAGGTACAGGTTAGTGACACAATCTAAGTTATGCTTTTATGCTTTTATTGCTTTATAATGATGTATTAACGATTTCTGTATTGAAGTTGTCCTTATATCGATTTGCTAAGTAGTTTCCACGATTGATCTTAACAATGTAGATTTTTGTCTTACGTAGCTACTTCTGAAGATGAAGTTGGAGTATTTCATGTATCGTTCTCAGTACATATTCAAAACCAGAGCATAAAATAGGCATGCTAGTAGTATTGGAGTTAAACTACGAACAATTGAACCACTTTTTTATTTATTGTCTATTTCTTCTGGTGCTTAATTTATTACGTATAATACGTCACCATCACAACACCATAAGGTTCTATCGCTTTCATCAAGCGAAAAGTTGAAGCAAACATTTCTTGCTTATGGTTACGTTAATTTAATTTTGCATTAAATGGAATTATTAATTGGAATGTAAACTCGGCGTCGTTTAACGGCTCTTCAAATATTTCGATACTTGCAGGGCCTCTTCGGTATTTTGATATTGCTAAAATTATTTCAGACATTTTATGTTGACATTGCTTTGGAATGGGTCTAGGAATTCTTTATTGATTGTTTTTTAACTTGATTAACATAAAAATCTATACGGTAGCCGCACATGCAAGCAGGTGGGGTCCATTTCGTGTGAATTCCGACTTAAAATATGTTCATAGTCACCATATACAGCAACCAAAATGACATTGATACAAATGAGCTCAACAATTCCTTGCTTACTTATTTAATGCTAAGTTTAATGTACTACTCTTGGCTTTGGCATATGTAAACATCCAATCCAAGTCGTGTAGCTAGGTGTTTGATTGAATGCATGAATATCGTTCAGGCTTCTTCTCCATAACAAAAAACCTTGTGAAGTGGTGGTAAATTCTTGACGTTCAAAAAGAATTGTGTAAAGGATATACTTTGAATCTAATCTTTTGATTTTGATTTTGAAGTCAGGCTGTTAATTTAACGGCTTATTAAGTTGGCTGTGACATACATTTATAATTGGTCGTAAATCTAATTCTGAATTGTATTTGTGACCGGCATAGAACTTCTATGCTGAGAGGGTAATGATCCTCCTTAGGCAACAATAATTTGAAGAACTCTACATTTGGACTGTATACAGTAAATTATATGGCAATAGTATTAGTATTAAAACAATATATAATGTATATTTGTATTTATTCTTTGCTTAATGGATAGGTTGTGTCTATCTATTGTGACCATTACAGGACAAAAATCAACTCTTCCTTTTCAAAGTTAATAAAAAAAGCGTTTTTTTATATGATGGAGTAGCAAACGAGCATGCAGTCCACCTGATGGTAAGTGGCAACTGCCGCCCGTGGACATTT
>DWRA01004636.1:0-10642 GCA_018250295.1 Spathilepia clonius
TCGGTATATATATGATTTTATATCTAAAAACATCGTACGTATCAGACACGGGTCGTAGGGGTCAAAACGTAGAATAGAAAACTTGATTGTCTGATACGACACGTTCAATGTCTGATATATATATTTCGTTGCACGGCGGCCAAATATGTTCAAATGCTCTTTGGCTAAATAAGCGCATTAAATTATATAAATTTTGTAATGTTTATTTAGATAATGCATGTATTAAATATATACATAGGTTTTACGTGATTTAACAAACAACGTGAAGCAATCTCATCTTTTTGCATTATGTGACATTTATTTGCCTGACATTGACCGTTTTAGCTAACGTAGATATAAATTACGGTATGTATGTCGGTTGTAAATCAATAGCAGTTGTCATATGGAACTGCTCATCCACGCAACACGTTATGCTAAATCGGTTTATAATTATTTTATTCATATGTAAGTTAATGACTCGTATGTTATATACAATACGATGGAATAGTATTACGAAGGTCACGACCCTTCACGGGTCACTTATGTTGGATGCATACAAAGTTATCAGGCGATATGACAAAGATATATCTGTATTTTTATTAAAAAAAATATAAATGTAAGAATGATTCTTGCTTAAAAATGCGTAATGTAGGTGTATCGATATATTTATTAATAAAAAATAATGTTTCTACGCTTAAAATTTCATTTATGAAATTAAATTGTTTTTTTAAAGATTTAAAAAAAAACATTAATATATGCGATAATCTGGCTACCTCCGTCCCGTAACAAGTTATATGAATAAGCTTTATGATAGTAGAAAATTGTAGCGAAGTTCATAATAAAAAGATTAAAAAATACGCTTTTTGCTTCACACTTCGGTAATTTACGAAACACAGGGAGTAATCATTATTTTTTATTCACAGAACTTTAGCATGCCGTTCATCTGACTATGCAGTGGCAATTGCAGTCAATGAACACTATACTCAACCCCAGGTGAGATTACAGTCTTCCAAGAGGGCTAAGTTGGAACCGCACGGATTAGTATGTCGCCCCTTCCACGCCCTTTAAACTAGAACACTGCAGTGCTTGACACTACTTTTATTAGGCAGAAATAGGTGGTATATGTATGTTGTGCAAATCTACCATTTCACAATTATCTAAATCTGAACACCGATTATCGCCAATTTGAAAGAAAATTAGCGTCTACAATCACGATAATAATAGGTTAGTGATAATCCCGAACGACTAATATTTGTAATTGTATTATATTGTGGCTAGATTCATTATTAATTATATATTCCACTTTTATGATACCTACAACGGACGTTTTAGTATTTATCGTCACGCTAAATGCCTTAAATCGCGATTCACTTCTGATAAGAATATCTAAAGCCGTTTATATCGAATTGAAAAGCAATTAATTTATAACAAGTTATCTTAATTTTAATAATATCTTTATGTACAGCGCCAGCTTTTTAAATTTTGATATTTAACAATTGACTCTACTCATTTTTATTATAACGGAAACTAAATCAACAAAATATTTACCATGACATTTTATAATAATTTGTATATTAGCAACAATTTCCATACATTAACATTTTTCAAAGAGACCAGAGAAAAAGAACGATACGATTTTGATTTTCTTTTGCTACATACCGTGTTTGATACGTTACGCGAACATAAAGATGAGCCATATCTGCAGACATCGTACGTGTCAGGCACAGTCCGTGGCAAGGCAAAATCATAGTTCTGTGCAATGTTTATGAACATATTTATATCTTCTGTAACAAACATGTAGATGTACGAATAAATGAGGCCTAAAGACTTAAGTCTGAAAATCAGTAACTTCACACAAAGTAGACGCTCTGTATTATTTGGCAAGAATTGAATGGAAAATCATAAATAGGTTTCTCTATAATTTACGCACACAGACATCTGCATAATAAGTTTTCGTTTTGCAAGTGTATTAAGGTGTGGGAACGTGGCACAGAATTTGTGAGTCGCCTCCAAAGACAATGTCCTATGTACAAAAACAAAAGATTTGCACTTAATTAAGCGCTCGCACGCCTCTCGCTGGGACAGAGACGGACTGCATCGTGTTTTTATTATAGTTTGATTTTTATTACAGTAAGTCAATAAAAAACAAAGCTAATTTAAAAAATACAGACGAATTGAGAACCTTTCCCTTTTATGAAGTTGGGTAAAAAGACTCTGTAACGATGGTAGAATCGTTTGTGGTTCGTCTTCGCCGGCACTACCACCGAACCTATTTCGTATTTTTTTTTTATATGATGGAGTAGCAAACGTGCATGCCGTCCACCTAATGGTAAGTGGCAACTGCCGCCCACGGACATTTATGATCCATCCCAGAAAAGACTAGAATGCCAACTGAAGTTGCGTTCCCAACTGAAGTTGTCCCAGATGCGTTGCTACCCCTGAGGACTAAGTTGGAATGCCTCATTAAGTTTATCTCCCTTACCACACTCTTCAAACCAGAAAACATCAGCGCTTAACACTGCTGTAATTAAGCAGAAATAAGTGTGGCGGTGGTGCCGGAGTCGAACTACAAAGGGTTCTACCACCTTTAAATTCTATCTAACAGCTCTGTTTAGCGTTGCTGTCTTCTGGTTTGAAAATTTGATGACCTACATCCTTGTCCGAGGCGTTCCAACTTAGTCCTCACCTTGCCTCATACAAAATAATAATGCATATATGTAGGTTATAGAAACGAATGTCATAGAAATCCGAATATATTAAAATATACATAAAATACCAATAAATAGTGAGATGTATCTGTGATTAATAATCATTAGTAATGATTTAACAAACTATGTTGTCTATAGGCCAATCTTACTCAATATACTTAACATCATTGGAGCGCTACCACTTACGTACTAGCTACTATGTTATTGTAGGTATAATATATCTACTGGTGGTTTATTGTTTAGGTCGTTCTTAGTAATCAGTTGCGACTAGCTGTATCTCGCGGATTGACCTGCATATAAAAAGTGTATTTAATAAGAGGGTAGATTTAATGGGTTTTAATTTTTGCGTTTAACCCTATTTTTTCTTAAATAAAATGTTTTTAAGTTATTTCTTTTGACAAACTATCTGCCAGTAAAGGTCTGTCATCTGCCAGCAATTTCAGAGATTACAGAGAAGAAACAGGCAGACATAAATACATTTTAGTAATTCTTGTTATAACTACCATATAAACCTTCATATGCATTTATTAAAAAAATGTTATTTTTGCGTTACAAACATACACTCGAAATTTATATTATTTGTTATTAAAAGCTTATAAAATTAAAGACTCCATTTTACCAACTGAATAATGAAGTACATTATATTTACTACGATTGTTTCTTAATTTATCGGTTAGTACTTGGTCTATCTGTATACGTCCGTTATTAATACTCAATCTATCCAAATTTTAAATATCTAAGATCCATTTTTAACAAAATACGCAGAAGTTGTCATATGTCAATCTTTAATAGGTAAAACATTGGATAGATTGATTATTATTACCGGGCGATAATCGTAATATGTGAGTTAATCAATAACTGCATTAACTTGTGAACTATAACAAAAACTATAAGTAATGTCAATTCAGATATACTATTATTAGACGGTTGTGTGAGAAAATCTTGCATGCGTGTCACTTATAAATTACTTTCTTAAACTTTCAGCACAATCTATTTCTTATTACAATTACAAAAGCCAATTAATAGGATTTACCTTCCTTATTACACGCACATAGATACGTAAGAATGTGAAATACAATATAGCATACTTTCAGTCCAAACCTATTTCTTATTACAATTACAACAGCCAATTATTAGGATAAATCTTATTAACCACACACACACATACAAACATATGTATGATCATAGAATAGAATATAATAAACTTTCAGTACAAACTTATTGCTTATTACAATTACAACGGCCAATTATTAGGATTTACCCTCCTTAAAACACACACATAGATAAACACGTAGGAACGTGAAATACAAAATAGCATTCTTTCAGTCCAAACCTATTTCTTATTACAATTTCAATAATGAACTATTAGGATTTATATTATTAACCACACACACATACGCAAAATCGTGGAACAGAATATAGTAAACTTACAGCACAAACTTACTTCTTATTAAAATTACGACAGTAAATTGGTATTTATCCTGTTAACCACACATACAGACATACATAAGACCAAAAAATATACATAAGACCGTGCGATATTGTAAATCTACATAACAATTTAGTTTATTGTCATAGATATTCGTCCAAATAAAATTTTATTTGTGCGTAAATATATTAGCATAACGAATATTTTACTTTAAAAAAAAAAACAAAATAATACATATGCATTAATTTATTGCCGGGCAAATATTTCAAACAAAGGTATTCTGTTTCTAGTCACTATGTTGGTATTGCAATAAATTTTCAACCAAAAATTCTAAAAACAAAATAACACTATTGAAACACTGCTACCTATAAGCGTTAATATACCTACTGGTCGTATATTGTCTAGGTCCGACGAGAAAATTATTTATGACTTCTTGTATTTATTTCAGATATATTATTTTTAAATAAATAACAAATAGTTATGAAAATAAACTATTGTTAAAGAATTGAGTTTTAAAAGAATTTAATTCAAAAGTTTTTTTTTAATCGCAGTTATTCGTTTCTTTTTTATGTAAGTAACAAACGGGCAAACTTTCCACTCGACGTTAAGTGGCAACTGTAGCCCATGAACATATCTTTTAACACCAAACAAAATTAGAATCCTGCCTAATATCGGTTATAAATGTGTTACTGCCAATAAGGACTAACATGGAACGCCCCGGATAAGTATGTCTCCTTTACCACACCCTTCAGACTAAAATACGGCAGCGCTTAACAGGTGTGGAGGTGGCACTTCCAGAGTCGAAACACAAAAAGTTCCACCACCTTCACCGTTCCTGTGCCCAATAATTCTTAATATTAAAATACCACATACATATATCTAACAACCCTGGCAGGTTATTGCTTATTGAATATTGAAAGAACATGCCTCTAATGCCACTGACTATTAATATTCCTTCAGACGATCTCCGCTCATCACTAAGATAAACAGCGTGGTGGCTGGCAAAGGTTAGGTATTGTGAATGCAATAAATGCACGAGAGGTTGCATAACGACCCGCGACAAACGGTTCGAGTGCCCTATGCGCCATCTTCCTTAGATTCCCGCACTTTGATATGAAATACCTACTTGTGTTGGTAGGAATTTATTTTGTAGGTCTATTAGGTAAGGTCGGTTAAACATTTGGCATTTTATCGAGCTAACCCACATTTAATGTGTGGCAATGAATCCTATTGATATATGTGACATATATTGTTATGAGAAACTAAAACCTTTGTTTCATACATTTACATACCCACGGCACATTTAAGATTAATTTAGCTTATTTTTGACTTTCAAAAACGCATCTGTTCTGCTTTAAAATTATTAGAATCACTTATTTTATCGTTAAACAAAATATCATAAGGAAAGCTACATCCTACTTGCCTGAGATTAATGTCATAAAGTTTACAAAAATCTTTCAAAAATTATCTTATAGCTGGTAATTTTTTCGCTTATATAATATTTTCTAATTACTTTACGTACTAGGAAAACACGATTTATGTGTTAAATAAAACGGTGACTTCAAGAATATTTATTCGCAACCAAATTAGGTAATTACCACAAGTCGAGAATTTCCACAGAAAATAATGTTAGTGCGAGCCGTGCGAGGAGCAGACTTTTATATTTACGAGTATGTGAATGCCGCGGCATTGATTAACCTTTTGGTTGCAACTTAATCCGTTCCTATATTCGCGTGTTTTACAACTAGATATTTGAATTTACATTTTTCGAGTAGTTTTCCTACATTGTCAAGCGATATTTTTAAGATAAACCGGTTTGTCGGTCTTCCAAGTCTTAGATGAACGTACGAGTAATAATTTTATTAATTAATGACTTACTTACGGGCCACACTTTCATTTAATATTTTGAATTATAGGCCCAAGATGAGGCCACAAATACTCCCAAAAAGTGATACATTGGGATCGACGGGAATATACTCGAAAGGGAATCGAATTCTGGAACTTCAGTACTTAGGTAAGGTGGCACGTTGAGTGAAAATATTAATATCAATAACATAAATTTAATGTATGTCCCTCATTTTCGAGGTTATGTGTATTTTATAAATTTGACGGCTTTAACAGTAACCGATAACGTGAAGAAACCACATGCAAATAGCTGGGTGTTAATCATGATAATTTCAAAAGTGTGTCAAAACTGACCAACCACATATAGTAAATTATTGCCTTAAATCCACTTTTTCCATTACAGAAGTAGAAAACGAGGATACAGTTCATCTAACGGCAAGCGGTAACTGCTGCCCATTGACATCTATACCTATTAAAACCCAGATGATACGAATCTTGTCTAAGGTAGGCCGCATAAGCGTTGCTATCAATGAGCCTTACTATATCTTGAAACTACAATACAACGCTTCACGCTTCACTTCAACGCTTCCACTGTTGTTATTCGTCAGAAATAACTGTGGCGCTGGTGTATCCGTAGTCGAAATGCGCCGGGTTCTACCATCTTTAAATATATCACAATAAGTACCTAATCATGACCATGAAATTCTAAATAATTCATTGTTAAAATGATATATTATTGAAGTTTTACTACGGCGCCTCTTTCGTAACTACGAGTTATTAACAAAGTTAGGCTCGTCTACGAAGTTGTTAGTAAACTTTAGTAACTGCAAATTACCGTGATTATTTTGATTTATAATGACAGGATAGGACGTTCGTTCAAAAAGCCTGAGGCTGTACGGGGCAAAACTAGTAGAAGCCGATGGTTACATTTAGAAAAACAATAAACTCAAATATCAATTCTAACGAAACAACATCTTCACATGTATATGTACAAATAACTAAGCAAAAATGTTTCTTTCAAACTTTTAGTCATGGTATCTGCTATATAAACAAAAAAACAGTTTTTGTTTGTTAGTCTGTCTGAACCTGAGTAACCTTAGAATATAATGAACAATTCGGAAACGGACCCAGTGGGCAGAAATTTTAGAAAATCTTCGCGTGTAAAGCCAATTGGAAAATACGTTATTTATTAAAAAAAATACTTTAAAATTATATAAGCAACAACCGATCATGTAGCCCCCTGATAGTAAGGGGCAACTTGCGCCAATGGATATCTACATTAACACTACAATTAAAGTTTTGCCTGAAATAGTCCGCAGATGCGTTGCTACCCCTGAGGACTAAATTAGACTACCTCGTATAAGAATCTCCTTTAACACACCAATCGATATCTAGCACTTTTCCTTTTTCTTTCAAAAGACGTGCAACAGTATCCTAATGCAAAATGTTTCATCTACTACAGGTACAACCACAAACAATCAATTGCAATGATGGTAAAAGGAGCTTCTTTTTATTATTTTGTAACATTTCTATATTAACTCCAAAATATAATAAATAAAGACTTATGCATGTTCAATCTAATCCGATTTTTGCGTACTAGAGATCAAAGTTTCATAATTTCTCGTAGGCAGAAGTTGCCAAATTTCGATCCTTAGTAAGATATTAGACAGATTAATTATCAATTAGGTATCTCATAGATAATACTTTCATACAACCATACCTATAACTTCATAGCATTCATATTTAATTGTATTTAGCTAACTGTTTATAACACAATTGGATAAAAAGAAACCACAAAACCCATTGATGTAAGATTTTACCTATATCCCGGCCTTAGTTATATTGAAAGACGCAGATTGAATAAAGAAAATGTTTTCCTGTGTACATATAAGACTAGTACAAGTTTTTAATATATTGCACTTAAACGATTGTAGTATGAAGATAGATAAAAGTGCAATATATACGTAAATAATGTTTATTAACTGCATATTAAATTGTATTATGGATTGGTGTCACTTGAATTTAACTATTAAGTTAAGGTAAATGAATATATTACAATAATTAACTTTAAAAAATATATGTATTGCAAATATTACGTTGGAAACTATTTTGTCGTTAAAACAATATTGGGATGTCTGAGATTTTATAGTTAAAGTAATTATAAATAGTGATAATGGATTTTAATTTATAGCTTTAGACCTTATTTAAATTTTCGTTTTTTTATTTACTGCGCGTTAGTCCTTTTTTAAACGGTTTTATTTTATTTACTACTACAATTAATGCTCTACATTTTTATTACGTATTAAGAAATAGTTTAAAGTATTTAATTTATCATTACTCCTTTGAATATTTAAAGGAAAAATCACAAAATACACACATAACAATACTTGGTATTGCATATTATTACATCAGACTTAACAAAACATAACGTTTGAAAACTACCCACATTAAATAAAAAGTATAATCACATGGAACTCCTTATGAGAAATTTATCATATAACTGTGAAACTTACCGTTTTCATGTTGAAAATCACTTGTAATATTAATGTCCGCAAATGTATTATCCCATATGGGATGTGATGGGTGTCGACGGCGTGTGCCGATTGTACTTAGCCATCTAATCACATGTCCCTTTTATAGAGACGCAGGTTTGTCTAGCCATTGCATGCAGAAGGGGAGCCTGCAACGACTGCAAAGTACAGGGCCGTACTTAGAGCGGAATTACTCGAGCCTCTAAAATTGTACGTAAAGTAACATGCATCAGTCGCTAGCACAACTCGCAACGAAGGTAAATTTTTTTTATAAGATATTTTTTATAATTAGTTATTTACGTCTTATTAAGTAATTGAACCTCTAAAAGATTTAAATTCAGTTATAACGAACAAGTAAAATATTTGTTAATTTACCAGCAAAAACGGAAACAAATGGCGCGTTCATACAAGTTAAAATGTAATTATATTTAAAAATACTGGTATAATGATAACACAACAAGATTCCAGAATATGAAATGGAATTGACTACAACAGAGCTAATTAGCAGTACGAATACAGGTAAGTACTTTTTTGCTAAAAGGTTTACAATTATAAATGCTCTAACTGCCTTAGAATGTTCCTTAAAATATTTAAAGTTTATCAGAGTTCGACCCTTTGTGCAACATTATATCGTTCATGGTTACAATAGAGTAACCATCGAGTGACTCGTAAAACTCCAGCCCACTAGATGTTATGTACGCTTTACGTCTAAGACACTGTTTAGTAATCATTTTTAACATACTTTATTACTTAAGTGTTTTAGCAAATATTAATTTGTGAGTAACGTAAACAAATAAATAATATATGTGCGGTGGAGCATCCCCGTCAGTAAGTTCTTAGAAATCGCAAATACGAGACATTTGAAACACCTCACACATACAAACGGTAAATACTTGTTCAAGTTACACAATTTATATCCTACCTTTTAATATAGGACAATTTACTAAATTGTATTAATTGCATTATACGCGTGTATTATATGTATAATTAATTGTTTCAGTTTCGATTTCCTTAAATTATTATACATAGCAAAATTGCGATGAGATAGTGTAAATCAAATTTAAATCCGGCCGCGCACGGTGCTTATCCTAATACACACACACGTATTTAAAAGAAAGACAGACAAAGAAAGAAAGTAATCCAGATGCATAACGCTTTGACTCGATACTGATTCGACTTCCGCCGAAAGCCGTTCATCATTTCAATATTATACATGAAAACGCATTTTATTTTCTATTTTTCAATACTGTCTAACCTCGCAAATTATTGAGAAAACAAATCCAATGACACCTTATACGTTAAAATGAAATCAACATTTAGATAAATTTTCTCCTGAACTATTTCCGGAGTATAATGACATGTGGCTTTCGAAAAAAGATACCCTCCACCAAAGCCAATGATGCATTGGAGACTCATCTGGTGTTGCAAATGTTCATAGGCGACGGGTGTTACTTTCTATCAGATAGTCCGTGTACATTTCCGTTAATTCAAAAACATAATTATTTATAAATAGATTCCAAGAACATTACCTTTTCTAATAGGCTAAAAAATCAATAATCTATGTACCTCCAAGTACTTCAAAGTGTAAGGAAGTTCGTATTGTAATGAAATACGCTATATGTTATTGGTAATTTGCTACTGGTTAAGGCATATAATTTAACAGTCAATTTATTATGGTGTCTTCATAAAGAAAGAGCTGTTTGTAAATAAATCGTAAATCATTAAATGTAAAGAGTAAATCTACGAGTAATATACGAGTAAGTCATATGATGTTCGTATGTTTAAACCGATTATAAATAGATAGATTTTCTTAATTTATAATATAATGAAATACCGTACACGTAAAAATTTTGGTACAAATGAGTTTTATAAAATAAAAATTATTTAAGTTTGGCACTACAGCGAGGTAATGCTGCCAGTGTCTTGGGTACACTTCCACGGGGCAGCGATCTGGCACATTTATTATTAGTTACTTATATATTTACTTAGTTTATAATACAGATATTTGTAATTGTGTATAACATTAAAAGTTAGTTCTAAAAAAACTATATATTAAGTTTTATTTCTCTAAAAGTGTGTGGAGTCTACCAATTCGCACTTGGCCACCGTGATGGAGTATAACCTAACTCCTCTGTTTCTATAAGAAGACC
>DWRA01004637.1:0-10641 GCA_018250295.1 Spathilepia clonius
GTTTGTAACGTCAAAACAACTGCATATGCAATGCATTTGAAAGTATGTACGGTATTTATATAAAAAACAATTATAAAAATCTGTCTGTCTGTTGTCTGCCTGTTTGTCTGTCTGTTTGTGCCGGCTAATCACCGAAATGGCTGGATTAATTTTCACGAACTTTTCACTGGCATATAACATACATTATAAAGAATAACATAAATTACTTTTAACTTTAAAAGCGTGCTATGGTTCCCTGCACAAAAAATGAAAAACCAATAAACTACAGTACGTTCCGCGTATGTCTTGTTACATTTTTTTAACTCACGAAACCGCGGGGCACTGCTAATTAATGATAATTAATTTGACGACCCGCGTCGCGGAGTAGTTACCATACCGGTCTGACACGCAGTGGGTTCCAGGTTCAATCCCCGGCCAGACAAAAATCTAAATGATGAATTTAGATTTCGGCTCTGGGTATGTATGTTTGTGTATTCCTATGTGTGTGTCCATTGCATCCACGACGACGACGTAGAAAGCGTCTTTTTAATGATAATTTGACACAAATTGCTTAAACGTGATTCATGTACAAGAAACTTTTATTTCAAGCCTAATGTTTCAATCGGTTGAGTTTAATATTTAACTGGACCCTGTCGGTGAAAGTCGAAGTTTCTCTGTAATTATCCAAGCTAATTACAGCGATGACAAGGTAGATAACTTTGTACAAATTACTTTCCACACAGAATTTTGTCAATTTGCATATTCTTGTACAATTAATGGATACCAATTTTAGTACATTATAACTATGATTTTTTATTGTGATATATAGTTGTAGTTTATAATTCTAGTATATAATACGTTTTGTACTACTTAATAGGAAAAGAAATCGAATAAAAAATCCTGCCTTAGGGTTCCGTTAGGTAAAACTGGACCCTATTTCTAAGCCTACGCTGTAAGCCCGTCTGTGAGTCTGTACGTCAGTTACAGGGCTCTACCTCTTGAACCGTAATAGATAGAAACATAATTTTTAGTATAGCCACTGTAACAACAAAAATTAAAAATAAATAAATTGAATAAATAAGTTGAATGAACGGGCAACCCCTCACAAACAACTGGTGATTTTCGGTTATTGTTTTGAACCGTAATAGAAAGACAATTAATTTTCACAATGCATGTACTCCTATATTTACTATGTTAACAAATACAAAAAATAAATAAAACTTAATGGTACGGAACCCTCCGTATTCCACTTGGACTTGCACTTACCCAATTATTTTTATTTTGCTATATCTTTAGTTATTCCCTACGTCAACCACTTTAGATATATTCTATGCTGAAATATTTATATCGCTACGTAAACCTTGAATTAGATCAGTATGCATTCGTTTACGTATTTACATTTTACGCGTCACTACGAGGTATGAAAATCACAAAGGTATAAAACTATCAATGAGAGGTATGAAACATGTGAGATATGTGAAGGTTGGAAAACGTGAGAAACATAGGCGTATGCGGCGGGCTTTCTCCGTGAATCCAGCGGTGGAGGTGTTGCAAAGAGGAGCCTACATCAACTACCTGGAGAGGCAGGTTAACGCTAACCGGGACTTCCTGAACTGTATTGGAAAACGAGGTCAGATTTTAACACGTATACTTGTAGAATGTAGGAAGATAACCGTAGTTAGATTGGTAACATTGTTAAGATGCTTTTATTAAGAGAATTAAATTTAATTCTGATAATTTTATGTAACTTAACAGGACTGAATTGAAAGTTCCTACGTAAGAGTATTACATTTTTATATCACTCTACATTTTATGGTTATCTTTCTAAAAGTTCAATGCTTAAACGTAGACAAATTGAATTCTAATTTATTGTATAATTTTTATTGTTGCAATCTTCATTTTTGTGTTTATTATTTAGTTAATGGCTCAACTATACGGTTTTATGAACTTGGCTCTTTCCTGTTTTTATTTTACGTTCTTTTTTGCGGCCTGGCCTGCTGATCAAAATAAACATATATACTCAAAATAATTATATAATGCAATAAAGTCAGTGCCTTTTAAAATACAGATAATATATTTTACTTTATAAGCTGACGGCGTGGCTACAGCTAATTGTATTTATGTTGTAGATGCATGAAATTAATTAATAATTGCCATTATATTGATTAATGAATACTTCTTTCTCTCTTTTTAGATCCCAGGAGTGGTTTGGATTGCAACCTGAAAAATTAACTCGTACTGAAAGATTTTACATGAATGCGTATGAAGAATTCGTTGTTGTTTATAATTAATTATACTGTGAAATTATAATACTTAATTTATTTATTATTTTAAAACTCGAAAACATCAAATGTTATCAAATTTTTGTTTTTAATAAAATGTCGTAAACGATTACAAATTCTCTTTTATTTTTACACAATCTGTAATTTCCAAAATTAGTTGGGCATGAATTGATTATAAATTTTGGACTACATACGATTTAAAATAAATGTCTATATGAACAGAATACGCTTACATTTTTGATACAATCAATACGTCACGAATTAATGACCACGTTATGAACGTAAATGGCTAAAACTTAAAAATATCTGGGAGCACGACAGCGCCTCCGTCAAGTCGTGCAAAAGCAAAAAATATTGCACATACTTCCACGTGAATCTAAATAATATTACGATTGCAACAGACATAATTTAGATACACCTAATAAAACTGCTATATTTTAAACGTTTATAAAACACTATAGGAAAACTAAGTAAAATACTTTCCAGTACTTAAAGAGTATCTATTATAAAATACATATTACATAGAGATTGTCTGTATACTTCTTTTTACCACATTTCATTCAAACTTTTTGGAACGCACATTGCTCATAATAATATATGCCATAAAAATAAAAAAAACAATTAGCTAGTGATGTAACTGGCAATTAACTGCGTACATTTAGTCGTAGACGAGCGTATGCAGTTTGCACCAGACATAGAGTTTGCCAGTGATACGACTACCTATATAAGTGTGATATGGGGTGAAGGGTGGCGATGGGGAGCGGGTGAAGCGACGCATGCCGTCGCTGTCCATCGACCTGCCGATGTCGGTGTTGCGTCAGAAGCTGAGTCTGGAGAAGGAACGTAAGGTCCAGGCGCTCCGCGCGGCTGCCAATCGGAATTTCCTCAACGATATCGGGAAACGAGGTACGTCACTAACGTTTTTCTTTTCTTATTCCACTATTTTTTCTTATTTCTCTCTTTCACTTGATGGTCTGGAGGATTGCGTTTTATTACTGTCCAAGATAAGATAAGACGAAGAATAAATAATCGTTTTGTAAGGTGATTAACTAATAAGATGTCTTAAAATTAAAGTTGTCGCTTTAAATGTAGATATAAAACAGAAAATAATATTTTGGAAGTATATTTAAACGCATACTATTTATTTGAGCAGAAACGATAACCTATAATCTTCTTGTTAAAGTTTAATTAACAAATGTGAATAGTCTTCTAAAAAATTATAACACTCTTGAAATTACTTTTTATGTATTCGAGAATAAATATTTATTGTTAGGTTAAAACAATCTAATATAACTATGTATGAATATATTCTTAAATTAATAATATTTCTCTTCATTTATGTGATTAAAATAATATGGGTGCCAATATTTTTCAAATTCATCTTAAGATTGACGATGAGTTATTAACCACAACTTTCATAATTGCAGGTTTCCTATGGAGTCCGCCCGTCGAGACTGGAAAATACTTTTAAATACTAAGCTAACGCGACCCTAGTTCTCTTCCATTTCCTGACACTCAAGTCTATTTGCTATTAGTTCAATTTGAGTCTAAACACTCTAAACGATGTACGCCTTTCATGTATCTCTATTTTATAACGTGTTAATACTGTTTTGTAGATAAATAGCGACATACTAAATAGAGAGCTAATATGAGCGATAGCCCGCGCCGGTGACCGGCTCCGACGATAGCTGACAGTTGGCGTCAGTTGACAGCTGACAGTTGGTGACAACCGGCGACGATCGTCGCCACTGTCGATGGCCGCAGACTGTCGCCACGCGTCGCTAGCGTTTGTTTAGTCGTCGGTCGGTGACGATGGGCAGTCTACAAGTCACTGTCGCCAAGCGTCGACAGGTCGCCAGCGTGGAATGTCACTCGTATATAAGCCCTTAGATATAGATATTGTAGAATAGTACTTTAGATGTAAACTTCCAAACTATAATACTTTGATATTGCTTAGCTTATTCAATGCCTTTGTAGTACCTATCTATCATTGTTAACCCTACAACTGGGACGTTATTGTGACTTAGTGTTCAAATATTTAATCCTGTAGAATTTAGTTGTAACCTAGATCTGACATTGTAGAACGTGCAATAAACGTCGTATAACTTTTTATTAGTTTTATTGATTGTATGATAAAAAAATCCCCTTTATAGGGCGTCTTTCCCGTCACGCGTGTCTACGCTCGCACGCGTATCCATCCGCATGATTGTCACTTTCATCCTATTGTGTCGCGAAGAGACTGTATCGAATTAATTCACGCGTGTGGGTGGAATATGCGTGCAGACATAAACACGCACGACAAGAAAGCCGCTCTTATAAAACAATCGACTGATATTTTAGTAATAAATGCGTAGTACCTACCTAAATTACTAGCAGGTACATTATGAGAATTAATATTTAATTATTCACTTAATTTTTGTAAAACCACATTGATAATGATTTGGTCATTCAAAATTTAAATACCTACAATGTACACTAACCACAATCCAAATCAATTATTGATATGAAGAGCTATATTAACAATTTATAATATACGTGCCCTCATGGTTCATAGGTTAGGAAACCCCAGAAATTATTGTACTATTATTTTCTTATTGTTTCGATATCAATTAACCCTAGTCTCAATTTATTACCACGATCGTTAGAACAAAAGATAGAAGCCTTGTAATCACTGGTAATACCGTAGGCGGGTATATTATGGCAACAAAGACATCGTACTTATAATAGAGATAATACATTTTAATATTTCCATATAGCAAGCAAAAGTCTTAACATAAAATTAAAGTATGAATGATATTTTTTTTATAAAATTAACTAAGTAGTCGATTTTAAATATCTATACCTATCTCTTACTGACTTCATAGAATGGTAATCTTCTTCAACAAATCACCAATCTCACGCGATTCCAATGGCAAATTGAAGGAAATTTCATTTCATAACCTATCAATTGTGATTCCGCAGACCTATATAAAATAAGTGCATACAAATGTCTATTCGGATACAATATTCCAATTCTGAGCATGCTTCTCGTTAATAGTAGATAGAACAGGTCCCTTATGAAAATAAATATCGTGGAGTGTATGTGCCGTCACGAGTGTAATAATTAATAACTTTGGCAATATCTGATACGACGGGGTGAAAGATTTCCTTTCCTCACGTCATATATTATTTACTAGGTTTTGCCCGTGACTTCGTACGCATAACGAGATCATAATTGCATTTCAACCTCTATTTGACCCCTTTGAGGGTTATTTTTTCAAAAACAGTGAAATAAGATTAATTATTTTTCAAGTTAAATACTAATTTTCAAACAAGCTTTCACCCAATATTACAATCCTTTAGGAGTGGAATATCTGAAATTTCTTTCGTAACCTATGTGGAGAAATTATTAACAAAATTTAAAGACTCCAGTTTTACCTATTTTGGCTGCGCATTAATCTCCGAGTCTATCAGTCAGTCAGCCACCCAACAGTTTTCTATTAATAATTGATACGCTGTTACATACTTTATGCTATTTTTGTCAGTAAACCCTATCAAAAAAGTGTAAAGAGCTGATTATTGATAAGGTTATCAGATAATGGTATTAACATATGGAAATCAGGCAGCACTTATGAAATTTGCAAAATTAATCGAATGATAAACATTCACATTTCTCTCCGTTAGTTTATTAGAAACCCCGATGAAGACTTTGCTCTTATGGTATTGTTAATTAGCCATATCTATATCCAAATTTATTGCCATGAATAAATTAATATTACACCAATGTACATCCAAGTAGTAGGTACATAAAGAACATTATTTCATTCATGGTATTTAGAGCCGAAATATCTGACTATTCTTAATTTTTTTGTTGTTTGCATGATTCTATATTTTCAAATATAGAGGGAACCAATGTAATATGATGAATCAATATATTAAAATTAAAAAAACGTTTAATGACTCTTCTATAATAAATACGTGAATTTGAGTGTGTCAACGTACGTGTTCAAAACGTTTTCTATTTACACTTGCCAGCACAAAACTTTAATATAAGAATCGATGACCGCTTACCAGCGATCCAAACCATTTAATAACTTCAACTAATAAAATTTTAAAAGCGTTTGTGTATTCCAATTTATAAAGTTTTCAACTGACTTCTTTCTTTCAAACCCTACCAGTCTCTGGCAGGTGAAGCTATTAGTTAGCCTGATCGTATTTACACCGAGTAGATTGAACACATATCTGAATCAAGGCTTGGTACAGAGGCTGGGCGAAACGCGCGCGCGGCCGAAGCGCAAGATGCCGTCGCTGTCCATCAACAACCCCATGGAAGTGCTGCGCCAGCGGCTGCTGCTCGAGGTGGCCCGCAAGCAGATGCGCGAGGCCAACCAGCGACAAGCCGTCGCCAACCGACTCTTCCTGCAGAACGTCGGCAAACGAGGTCAGTCATTTAATTTTTAGACTAAATGTTTCACACCTCAGTAGTAATTAGTATAGAGTGCGTCGTTGATAATATATTAGAGCCAATCGTAAGCCTAACAATCGTAGGCTGGATTTAAAGTTGTTTAAGGCCAGGTATTAATTTTCGAGTTGTAACTGTAACCAAGCAATAGCGTGCTCTAATGTGTACGCATGAAACAAAGTTCGTTCGGGATGTCCAGTAAGGGCTCCACAGGCGGGTACTTCGGCGAACCGTTACTGTAACCGAATAGACATAGTAATAAGGTTGTAATACTAAACAGGCTCACGAGCCATGTACTCATAATGGTTTTTCGTAACAGTAACATGCAACAGTTACTTTTACAAAATGAGTACGTGTTTACCGACAGCTAGATAGAACAAGAACAACCCTTTGTGGTTCGACTCCGGCAACTATTTCTGCCTATTACAGTTATCACTCGCTAATGGATACTCGGTTTTTACTTGTAAAATGTAATATTTTACGATTTAGGAACAAATTAGTAACAATTTTCAATGTTTTTTCGTTCCCTACTAGATGGCAGTAGTTGCCGTTACATATAATTTTATGTTTTATGTTTTTAGTTATAAGGTTTTAGATCGTATTGACAGTGATAGACAAGCACTATCATCAAGTATGCGGAGTTACGTATACATTTGGTATATGTAGTCCGCCTATTTACCATTTTACCTGTCTCTGTGTTTTTAGGTTGTATCTATATGACAAATTAGGCATCTATATTAGTATCTCGGTCAAACAAAAAGTACATAATCACAAAAACAGGGCCCAAACCCAACATTCAATGTTTATCAGACCGAGTATATGACCTAGAATGATTACGCATCATAGTTCTAGACCTAGATTTAAATTTTATAAAATAGCACAATTTATGTAAAAATTACTTAGCGTAAATTTCTGATAAATTATTACATAAACAAATCAGTTTACCTACAAATTGATAATTCTTTGGATTCCAATGAGAGTTTAGTTTATTTGAATTGGCAACATTCAAAGTTACATAATTGTACTGTTTTATTATTTTACGTATTTATAAATACTTAAATAAAGCTTTGTCATTCTTTATTGCAAATTCTTAGTTTCGTCGGACTCAAATTAAAGTTATTTGGAATGATAAATATTTTTACGTTGGTCGATATTTCTCAGGTGGTTATTAAATAATTCTTACCGAATTTAGAAAATGTCAAGAAGTTAAGCTGTCGAGTGAAATAGTGAGCAATATCTATTTTAGTTTTCAACAAAACTATTAATAGTTGTCCGTCTTTTCAGTATACTTCGTGACATGAATAACATCATATAATATACGTACATATATATTAGCCGAATACAAATTAATATATCATAAATTGAATGTATTTATCTAAAATTATTAAGTTCAATGTGCCATAGATACTTATCATGGATTTTTTTTAAATTTATATGAAACAGATACAAAGACATTTTTTTTAAATAAATCGGTTAATCTTCTAAGAAATAAATGTTTTTAAACTTAAGAGAAAAGCTTGTGATAAATAATTCGATTGTATCAATTTGCCAAGGTTTCTGGACGCACCCCGTGCCGGCTCGCTACGACAACTAAACCTCCGCAAGACCCGTTCAGTTTTCGGAGCAGGATCATCCTGGCTGGGAGCTAGATGCTGCGACAACGACTTTCCTCATTTTTATTTGAAGCTATCCTTAACCAAAGAGATTCTATTTTATATTGCTAACTTAACTTAGATAAGACTTAATTGTTTGCTCTCCTAGACATTTAATAATCCTACCAGCTAGAAGTTATTAAAATTAAAGACTAGAATATAGTTATAATAAATTATCTATGTACGTTTCTGTCAAGCGTCGCCCTTTTCTCGAAGGCCTACAAAATAGAAATTGACGTGCGCACTGAAGAAATATAAACTCTTTATTCAGTGTTACCTTATCTTTGTGTAAATGTTTTTTCCGTTCAATTTCCTTACACTCTATTTATTCTATTGATACCGCTTCAACAATTTTCGATGAATATAAATTATTGGTAGCAAATTAGATGGTTGATACGTTGCTGTTAATATGTAATAATACGTAGCAGGTGTCTGCTTTCCAGCTCAGCAGTCGCTTTGCATATTTCTAAATAAAAATGCGTATGTAGACCTAGCGCCTAACTTCTAGTCCATTCTGAAGCTGTCCAATTGAATCTACGAAATAGTCTTTTATCTGTCCGCGTGATTATGCTACGTCTGTCTAAGTTTTAAGCGAACGATATTTATGGATATTGAAGGTTAATCAACTCATTTAACTATGTACATGTAGTAATACATCGGATATGAGGAAGAAAAGTGTCATGCACGACTTATTACAAAGTCGGTAACAGCTTCTGAATCATAATCTATCCGTTATCAATGTAACGCGAGATGTAGGTTTTTGTAGAAAATTCCTGACAATAGATGCTCTATAGCTCTTTATATTAGATTAAATTAAATCTCTTTGCTTATAACTAGCAAGACGATTACGCGGATTATCATCAGAATATGGGCGTAGGTACCAACTTTAATCAATATTTAATTTATTAAGATGAGCGTATTAAATAGACGGTCAAAATTCATAAAAATGTAAAAACAGACTCCTTAATTGTCCTTGTTACAGTTTCAAATTGAACTAGGAGTTGGTAAGAAAGTCTGCCTAGTATTAATATTGTTGCTTAAACATGTTTTGCATTCAACTTCTTATTCTATCTTGTTTGAAGTCAAATATACTACCTCTTGAAATATATTACCTCTTACTTTGTGCCAAAAACTATTAAAATATATAAAATGTTCCAGTATTCATAAGTAGGTACTTAGATATTTTTGCTTTTTCATGAAATTATTGGAAATTATCTAGATGTAAACTATGCTTCAATAGTTATCTTTTAACATATATCCTAATTTATAGATATGTACAGAGTAGGGGTGACATGTATATTTTTTACTTTCGAAAATTGATCTCTGTTAGCTCGTAAATAGTAGAAAATGTAATAGTCTAAAAATAAATTACGTACAATAAAAATGTTAACTTATTGTTGAGCTTTTTATTTTTACTGAACAAGATATGTGGGGGCAGTGATAGTCCAGTGGTTGAAGATCTTATTCAATCAGCGGGTCCGAGGTTCCAATCACAGACAAGCAAATCAGATTTTACAAACTTAAATGTGTATTATTTTGTAGTAAAAATAATTTTCTCTTGCTATAACTGTGAAGGAAAGGATCTGGAGGAAACTTAAAAGTTCTATGAAAGCAATGTTCTCGAAAGTTTGTGCTCTATACCAATTCATACTTGGTCAGCGAATTTTGGCCTAAATCGCTATGATTGTAAGAGGATTAACCTAGCAGTGGGACAGTAAAGAGTCGTTGTCGAGTACAAGTAGGTACGTACAGAAAAAGAACTAAGTATATCCAAAAATACTAAGTAAAAGCATAATACTAGACGCTTCTTTCCTGAGTAAATACACCATTTTATTTAAATGGCCCTTTTATAAAAGACCGGGTTAGGTCGCTACAATCTTCACAAATAAAAATTTACTAAAACAAACTGAAAATATTTTAGTATTGTGATACTAAGGTATTTGATAATAAACGAATCTATGATAAACAAATAAAACGGAACATTCCGTTTGAAATAACGAAATAAGTGTTTTTTACAAAATACGTAAGAAAGTATATACCGTCTGTCTATTTGTTCCGCAAACGACTAGACCGACTTTCACGTGATTTTTAATGGTAGCTAGCTGTTTTTATTAGGTGTAACTAAGGTTAATTGAAGCGTGAAAATAATAAAAACCACAAAAAATACTCCACGCTCTATTTAGTTAAATTTGTTGAATGTACCGCCACACCTATTTCTGCCTAACAACAGCAGTGTTAAGCGCTGCTGTGTTCTGGTTTGAAGGGTGTGGTAAGGGAGATAAACTTA
>DWRA01004638.1:0-10638 GCA_018250295.1 Spathilepia clonius
CTTTTCTTATGGGTTTCATCCTACTACGATTTTATTTCACTTTTTATTATTTTTAAAGGCTTCTACTCTGGTCTACATTTACAAAATACGTCTTCGTCGAACTTGCAATGTCTTTTTGTGGTTAAAAAATTTAATTGAAAATAATTTAAACAATAAAATTACTGTTACAAAAATGTTATAATATTATACATAAAAACTACACTTTAAAAGACATACATATTTAGTCTCTACATCAAGGGAATCGTAATAGTATTACAGCGCGCTCTACCGTACGAAACGCGAAATATTTCGTTGGCGAACGTCCACAAACCGCATTCCTGGCATCTGTCGGCGGTTGTCGGGAACCCGGACTAAAGCCTGCGCCTCCCCTTTCGACCCCACCCCTCTAAAGCCTATCGATCGGCTCGGCTGCTACACAACCACGCTAGCCAAAGAGAACACTGCCAAATTCTCTTTAACCGGCTAGATCATATCAAGAGCACTATCAGGCATACTCCGGAACACACTTTAAACCAAACCTTCGCTTAAAACACAGGTGAGTGACCTCCGCACCCATCTGCACTATTTCGCCCATTCATTCGTTGACCCATTCATGGTGACGTAGACAGAATCGCAATTCTATTACCGTTTTTGTGTATAGTGCTATGTCGTGACTAATTTGTGTTTTGTGAATATCCTCCTACGTGAAATTTGAGTGTTCATTAAGTATCTGTAGTGTTCGTGTTCCAGAAAAGTTAAGTACAGTGAGTCATTGCGATGCACCTATAGATGTACGCGTAGGTATATAGACTTGCATTGCGACAATCTTATGCATTTCTGAATGTTTTACGTATCTTTTCGGCGTTTTATCAGTAAGCATACAAGAATTGATCTTATATATATGCATTCTACTGATCTGTCAACATTGGTGAAAACAATATGAGATATAAGCAATTAAAATTTCATTTTATTACTACAATCGATTTAATTCGTGGTTTATCTACGTACAATAGTATTATGTATTACTTTAGAGCTGTGAAACTAATTTAGGATTTCTCAATTCCAGGACGCTGTCGCCGGAGGCACACCAACAGAAAGTACACAGGTTTACGTGCAGCGTGATGATGTCTTCATTGACGACGATGGATCTGGCCTAGAGAGCGACGAAAGTTCAGGATCCGGTTGGGGGCCAGGCCCGGGCCCGGACGACGAAGACGGTAGAGGATCAGGTGACGCTCCCAACGCACCGGAGGATGACGAAGACTATGTACACACTTCGACCCGCACCACCATCTTTAATAGCGAGCCGTCTTATCCGGACTACCCAGACGTCCCGAACAACCCGGACACTCCGGTCGACTCGGCTTCAAATACCGAACCTCCAATCCTACCGCCATTAGTCAAGCAGATCGATGTAGACAGTCGTGAGTAGAGGCTGAAGCATGCCAGTTTTGTTGCAGTTTATTTTAGTTACGAAACGTTAAATCGTTTAATTTGTTTGAAATTACAATTTCTTTTATCTCACTCTTTGGTTAAACACTAATTGAAATGCAGGAGATTTATACAAAGATTTTAAACGATTTGACGTTCACGCCAAATTTATCATACTTTTTAATGTCAGGGATTCCATTGCCCATATCAGAATTTCCGGTTTGCAAACTGTTTCCCCATAACGAGTCACTGATGCTACAACAAATTTGGTAATGATGACATCAATAAAACAATAGAATGAGAACACATGTAATTTTTAATAATATTCGTACTGTTAGCCGTACAGCCGTTAGTATCAATCAAACCGTTGATTATATTGACGTGAGGAAATATCTGCTTAACAATACTGTGTACAGCAACGAGTAATTAAATTGCATTAATCGTGTAAGAGGCGTCACGTTCTAATAAAGGCAGAGGCTAACTGTGACACGACCTTGAATTTGTAATTGTTATTATCACTGTACTTAACCATTTATTTGCCTACTTGTAGATGTTTCACAGTTTCCGTTCATAACGCGTGGTGACTGGTGTTCTCTATATTAATCAGAACTATCCTAATACTAATCTATAAATTGTCTAAGTTATTAACGGTATCTTTACTGACTTAAATACATTCTGCAAAGGAATTCGGTAAGTATTCGACAGCTTTATTTGTATCTTATACTTCATAATTTTATGCATGTTTACTATCATCGTCAATTCTAAACATCGTCTACCGAGAACTATTTTCTATCATTTTTAATTTTTAATTATTCGGATCAGTATCGCATGTGTTGTAATATCGTTCTAAAGCCGTTTATAAACTATCATTGGTATCCAAAATGTGTAAATGTTTCATCCTTCCATTATCGTACTAGCTAAAGTAAATTCCCCTTATTTTAGACCTCTCATTGTTGTTGTTTCATTTGGTTTTGTGATCCGAATCATGCTAATGTGTAGTTCCTTCCAATCCAAATTAATCCAAAAAATAACTATAAAACTGAACGTACAACAAATGTCTAAGTCTTCGTCATCATTTTATTTTGTACTTTTAACTAATACCTTCCTCTTCTTTTAACAATTTCACTTGCTAATATTTAATATTTCTAATCTCCTTTATTAAATTTATGATATAGGTTGTAGTAATTAAAAATATTGAATATCTATATCTCCAATATTCTTATTAACATAAAGATTGACACATTCTCTAATTACTTCATCGTTATCGTTATGGAGGGTACTAAAACTTTTCAAAAAGATAAAATAAGGTGTAAAATGATATTAATGTATATATTTAATGACATTCCAGCTGGGGTCCCGTCCAATACTAACCAAGGTAACGAAGGAGTGGACGAGCCACGCGGCGCGGGGGAGGAGCAACCCTCGCGCCCAGACCAGACCGATATCAGCATATCTGGAGAAGATCTCAATCCTGCTGTGGTAAGCACTTTACTTTCTTCAGTAATAATAATAGAAAACAACTAATCTCTGAAGCTTCTTTCCACTTTATATAGTAATTAAAAAATCGGATGCAATTAAAAGGGACGTAAGTATGACTCTTGATGACAAGCAGAAGTTTTTATTAAATTAAAACAAATATTTGCATAACGATCTGTTGCAATATTTATAAATGGAAATCGTTGGGTTCAGAGTGCTGAGAGAAACTTGGCCGATTGGCACCAATTACTAGGAAAAGCATTTGTCCAACGGACTTTGTTAAATAGTAAAAATTAATAATAATACTACATACTTAATTATGTTTATAATTTGTGTCTATATTATAGTTATAAAATACCACTAAAGAAGATATTTTAAAACATCAAATTACTGTGGAGGCATGATTTACTAGTTCTTTTGATTTATTAGTTTTGCAAAAAATATATCGTACACGCATTACTTTGTATAGACAAATTAACGCAAATAATTTGGAAGTAGTAAAAGAACATGCAGTATACTTGATGATGACTGTCCAATACCTTTCAATATCTGTATTCGAGTCCCACCTGAGGTAAACTACGGATGCATTACTACACCTGGGAATTTAATTACAACACGTGCTTAATTGCTTCTCCCTAAGCAAAAAATAAAACTACATAGAAATAGAGTTACCTAATCTTATTCGTCTTCCAAATCAAATTCATCTATCGACGTAAATATAATTTTATATTTTTTGTAAATGCCGCTATATGAAAGGTTGCTACATAATATTTTCATCAAATTCCAGGACCAGGACCAGTCGGGCACAAATATAAAGACGGAGACGCGGCCGGCCGACAACGTCGTGTTCATCATGAACGCCAAGCCAGAGGACCGTGCCACCAGCTTCTTCGCACAGCCTGGCATTTTAGCTGGTAAGTAATTAACTATATTCGATAATACAAAAATAATAATACTAATAGGAATTAGAAACCCTTTGCGATTTGACTCCGTCCTATTACTGCCTCATAACAGCAGTGTTAAGCAGTGCTATGTTCTGGTGTGTGGTTATACCCATAACCATTAGACAATAATACGTATATTTATTTGTTGATCTATGACTCTATGTGAGTTAATAACTAAATATTGTTTCTGTTTACAAATTTACCACTATCTATCCAAGTAGGATAGTCCATTAAAATGAAATAATAATATTTATAATCTATCAACAGATGGTTTTCACTTAAAACGTAATAATTTTAAACCTCTGCAATCAAAATATTTTCAAACATAATAATAACGAAATATTTTAATGTTCCAGCTGTGATTGGCGGCGCGGTAGTAGGCTTGCTATGCGCCATCTTGGTAGTGATGTTCATAGTATATCGCATGCGGAAGAAGGACGAGGGTTCGTACGCGCTGGACGAGCCCAAGAGGAGCCCTGCAGCCGCATCGTACGGGAAAGGTCATAATAACCGCGAATTCTACGCGTGAGACGACACAGAACAAACCATGCCACGTGTTTACTAAACGTCACTATAAATCAAACATGGCCGAAAGACCAAAGACAACTTTTCCCGCCAACGAGCGGATTCCATATTTAAAATTTTATGCGTGTAATAATTAATGTATTATTATACGACCTTGTTTATGAATATTTTCTGACGTGGCTAAATTTGTTCTGTGACCGTATTTGTAACGAAAACATAAAATTATCGATTGAATATCCGTTTTTAATATCAAGATGTACTGATTGTACTATTAAGTGTACAAACCACGTACTATCACGTTGTTAAATTAATCGAGATATGCACTTTATGAATTATTCATGTAATTTGCATTAACATTTGAAACAATTTGTAATATCAATGTTAAGACCAACTTTTTTAAATATCATGTTACGATATTAATAAGTCATATGACAATCTTTATATGTCTTAATCTATTGAAGACAAACGAAGTAACAAAATAGACTCCCGAGTATATCCCGTATGTATAATAAGTCCCGTATGAAGTGTTAAACTCCGCGTCAATATGTCACTTATAACACATGCAGGCTATACTGAAAATCTCCGACTTCCCGACTTCATTTGGCTCTAAGAACTGTGCCATATATTGAGACCAATTACAATTCATATAAGTAAACGGGATTCAAGTGTGCTTGACTTGTATTTGACTGGTGTACCGAATACTAGAAAGAGTACGTCAAAGAAAGGGAGTCAATTTTGTTGCTTTATTTAAAGATGATAGCTCGATTTTTGAGACCAATGTGGTTTGTGTGTTGTTGGGGTATCATTAATCTATAGTTGAATCTGAATGGAAGATCTTGTATAATGTTTTCTGTAAAAATTAAATGTGCCATCCGCTTCCTCTTCAACTGTATATTGCCAATCACGCATTAGTTTTATTATCTTCGCGTAGATTAAAAAAAATCTCGAATTAGTCTATGGACACGTCCATATCCTTGTATGTCTATGATGTGTAAAATAATTATAAAATAGGAATTATCTACTCATTTTCTCGTTTCCTCGATGCCGGATGTTAATTAGGATATATAATAATAAAATTATGTTTATCTTGAAAAAAAACGTAGCGTTTCTAAACACAGTAGTGACATTACCTTATAGTGGCATTAGATTAACCAATATTGTGTGGTTATTGCAAATCGCATCTCAATATGTAACTACTAATATTACTTACATATAACGCGTATGAACGTAGATCTTAAATATGTATTCTGGCATCGAATTTTATATGCTGCGCTTTTGTATGATTTATATATTGCAAATCCATTTTTGTACTTTTCGTAAATATAATATTGTTCCTATGTAAATTTAATATAATCATATCTTCAGCCCACTGTCATCCTAACATTTATTGAGTTTATATTATTTGGATTATAATTGCTTTATTTTATTTATATGTACCTACAGATAATTTTGTTGGTATATTTTCCGGATTTCGGCTATGAATTGAGTAAGGAATTGAATGTGTTTATTGTTTTAATATGTTTTATCTGTTCTTGTCATGCTATTTTATAAGTTACATTTAATATTTTCTATGAATAGGTTGTGCAACGAATTTTTATTCACGCGTTTGTCCTCCATTTTGTGACCATTCGTGCCATTTTCTGTATAATATTACTTTTACAATTTGAACCAGACGTGCTCATTTTCAGTTGCTTATTAATTTATTTTCAAAGATATTATATATGTTTAGATACCGCTTTGGCAAACGAGACACAAACAGTGGATCCGTATTAGAAATTGTGTTGACTATCCGATGTACTACTCTCTATTAATTGTTATAGCTTTTAAACTACACTTGCTACCATTTTCCCGAGCCTACCCATCTAAACATATAAAATATCTTTGTATATTTTACATTTTCGAATGTATTTTTAATTGCAATAAGCTTGTCAATTACTTTTTTAATAATCGTTGTTCGAAGCGATAGTGGTGTTATTATAACGTTTGAAATTCAATGTTTCGTAAAATTTTAAATAATTAAAATTCGTAGTATGTTAAGTCGTTTAATGTAACTCGCTATCTTCGTGTGTAAAAAATATTTAAAACGAAGCACATATTGGACATTTTACTAGAAGTGTAGTTTGAATTAATTCTATTGGTTAACTGCTATACGGATTTGTGCTGCAATTAAATGTTTATGCTAAAACTACCTTTTTATTAAAAAAAATACACCGGAATTCTCTGTTGTCATTCTGATGTTTTGTAAACAATAGAATCCAAGTGTGGAAGCACCCTAACCCAGAAAAGATATTCATGAATTAGACATCTGCTTGTCCGGGAATCGAATCTAGAATCCTTTACATGGCAGACAAACATACTCTAAGCCACGATGCACGTGGCTGAGAGTAGATGGATCAAATATTTTTTTAAATATTCTTGTCAAAAAAGGGATTTATATTTAATTGCAGTTAAAATCATAATAACAGACAATATCAAGAAACATTCCTGTCTATAATCAATACTAAAAGATTAAATAATCGTGCAAAATACCTAAAACCTCACCTAGTGTAAGGATCTGTAAATTGTAATTGTAAATTCTTTTAGTACTAAACTGAGTAATTTATACAATAATAGTAATATTCCCTAACCAAATACTTTGATGTTTTTAACTAATACATAAAGGACTATATTTAGTCCATTGCTAATTTAGTTGCTTTTAATGTTTCGAAATTGTTAAGCGCTTTGTGGTGGATACCTTAATGACTAGCATTTTACTAAAGGCTCTATACATACTGTCGACTACTGTCATTATAAAGCTCCGTACAGTATAACGCGATAAATGCAAACTGCGTAACAATACGATCTAGGCCATTCACGGTAATAACAAAACATCTAAAACCTTGGCAAAATTATCAGCTGGGGCCCCATAGTAACAATTTCCGTACGCATTAACGAACATTGGTTAAGGAACTTTGACGTACTTTAGCTATGGGGCCCTAGAATTTGGTTTGGTTTCGTCGATAAACTCATTTTTATTGTCATCGTGGTAATAGTATGGAGCCCAAGGTATGCTGCTAGTCTCAAGGTTCTTAGTATTGGAAAATATAACCATGTACAAAACGCCTTAATGTAACAATATTCTATGCATTTAGTGAAACTTCTTGACACAAACAGTAAATCTCATATTTTTACATTTCTTGTATGCTGCAAATTTAACCTCCAAAATAATAGAATAAAAATATTAGAGTGAAATGAAAATGAAAATATATTCGTTTTAAGGCCTCATTAATTATTAACACAACAATCTGTTTAATGATTTTTTTTTTTTGATTAATCACATTTTTTATTCAGTTTTTCAGATTACAGACACCATTTTGTTTCTAATCTTTTGACTAAACACAGAAAAGTTGTATAAATTATACTTATTATTTATTTTACTTTACTGACAAGCAGGATTGGAATTTTGTGTGATTATTATTTGGTAGCTAATAATATATTTTTGTACAAATAGCCAATCCTATGATTTTGAAATTTTTGATGTTTTACATACATGTGTAGCAGTGTTATTTACACAGGGAGTGTAATATGCAGAAATTGTAATTCCAAATTAGTTTATATCACTATTTCCTTACTGGCCAAATATAAAGTCGTACGTTATTTGGATAAATAAGTGTTTAAAATATAACGATGGGAAAAAAACCGACAGTATCTTAATATTACTTTCTCAGTTAATGATAATTTTAGTCAATATTAGTTGTTTTAATTTTACTAAAAATTATTATTGATAAAAATGTTAATTCAAACATCAAATTAATTAATTTCCACATTCCCAATTAAAACCGTTATAAGTATTTATAACAGTCATTTAAATCATTGTTTAATTACAAAAATAAGTTAAAAAAATATCAAGTAATATTTTTGAGATATTGTTGGTCACCAACAAACGGGCTGTAAATCTTGCTTGCCGTTTCAATCCACGAATTAATATTAATATTGAAATAAAGAGAATCTTGCGTTTTGTGTATCTCAGAAATGACAAATATATCTAACCTGAATTAACACGCAATAGACTTCATATCTCAATTTTTAAACAGCATAACATATTTACCTACTTAGAGGTTTAAATAAAGCAGGATTATTGATGAGGGTGTGATATGAGATCAGCAATAGTACTCAGAAGCAGCAACGCTTGTGATCGACTTCGCAGATTTCTTGACGGCAGTGACCGATTACCATCAAACTACAAGCTCATTTGGTGCTTATATTATTATACATGTTATAAACCACGTAGTTAAAAACATAAGATGGCCGACAAGAACAAATTCGCAACCGTGAACTTATAAGAGGTAGTGATATAAACTACAAATAAATCCGTCACTCGCAGAAGTATATTTTTATTGTTTTCATGTGACTAGCTTACGATAAGGCGGTTAGAATAAGGGTAGGCATAAACATACTGATGTCCACCTTGTAAATAAGCTCCTTTACACTTAGGTAAATATACAGGTCATATGAACAATTGTGTTGTTTTATTTATTTTGTATTCCTTCGTTTATTGTTTTTAAAATAACTTTTCTACTACATAAAAGTAGTGCATGTTCAAGTGCAGGAAATCTTTTATATATATTATTTTTTCCTTATTATTTTCCTTTTCCTAATTGTTCCTTTTCGTTTATTACGTAAAACAGTATGAGAAATCGTTTTTACACAATAGCTTCATTGGATTACAATGACTTATAGTACCTATATTTTTTACCTATGACGATTTTACGGTGATAGAATAAGTATGGAATTGATAAAATATAATATACTCGTAGATTTAATTAGGATACTTATAATTATGTTAGTATGGGCTTTAAAAAGGCTTTAAAATTTCAATCTATACAGACGCATCTTAAATGTTAGGCATATGTAGATTTTATCAAAAACATACAATTTCTGTTTCCAGAATTCGTGAAAACGATTCATTCAACCACACGAACAATAAAATATGTTAATTATAGAACAGATTTAAGGGCATGCTGGAATCCCCTATGTTGAAGCTTCAGTGACCCACATTATACTGTGGGCGCGGTATCAAAACATACAAATAAAGAGATAAAGACATCGACAAAGGCTAAAAAGGAAAACTGCGCACTACTAAACAATTAATTTTAATTTTTTTTTTATTTTACCTGAGTTCCTTGACATACTGAAATGTTTCCTATAATATTCAATCTCACAATATATATAAGCATTGAGTATTAAATTGACCTTTCTCTGTGATGATGTCACACGTACAAATCACTGATCCCTCCTTGAAATAGCTTTAGAACAGTATAAAAACTATTTATTAAATCAAATGAAATACTTATAAAAATAAATTCTTCTAGGTAATTATTATAATTCTTCTACGCAAGATTATAGATCAAATCCTGTGACCCTCATCATCCGCCATTCCCGCCTAATTTCTTTTTTTTATTGCATAGCAACTATACCACCAGAATTAGCTTTCAAAAAAAGGTTTTAATCTGTTTTTTTTTTATATAATATAAATTAAATCTTTACAATACCTATTAGTTAGAGCACCAACATTATAATTTTATTGGTTTTAAGTTAAATTTATACTATATCACATTTACATAAAGAAATAACGATAGTTCAATTACTATTATAAAAATTGTACTAAGAATTGTTAATTAAATAAGCTAGTGATTATGGCCACAAATATAGAGTATGATGAAATTAGTCAGTAAATTTATTATATATTAATGAATTCATGAATGAGTTACTTACTTTAGTGTGTAAGCCCTAAGTACAAATTCCCTTTGCCCGATTTTAGAATTTCCCGCCATACTTTTAGGTTAGCTTAGAATATACGGTAACAACAGACAACATATAGAACGAACAAACAGTAAAATATGCGTTCAAAAATTTATTAAAGTTCAAAAAGTTATACTCAACTTGGACAGCATTAATAATATTAAATAAATAATTATGATTTTCAGTAACTACTTTTGTGATTAATTTTCAATGAATAAGGCCAAGTAACAGTTCAACAATGCAAAAAACATCAACAAAAAACATGTAATGTCAAACGAGGTCATCTAGGTTATTCCATAAATATCATGAAGAGTAGTATTGTAACGTAAAAATCGTTTAAAACAAAGATTACAGTGTCCCGTTATGTTGAGTCACGTGTGGATACAGCTTAAAAATTGTAAAACTATTTCACCTCCGATCGTCAGAGGCAGCGTGGCCGAGTGGTCTAAGGCGCTGGTTTTAGGCACCAGTCCGAAAGGGCGTGGGTTCGAATCCCACCGCT
>DWRA01004639.1:0-10636 GCA_018250295.1 Spathilepia clonius
CGTTAAGTTTATCTCCCTTACCACACCCTTCAAACCAGAAGACAGCAGCGCTTAACACTGCTGTTATTGGGCAGAAAAAAGTGTGGCGGTGGTGCCACCGGAGTCGAACTACCAAGGGTTTACCTTTGAGTTGTTACATCTATTTGTGTTATAACAGAAGCGCTAAGCGCGCTTGTTCTGCTATGATAAGGAATGGCGCACTTAAAATAATTCCATCTTAGATCTCAGTGGTAGAACAGATTTAACTAAGGTCGATAGCAGATGTCTATCAACACCAATGATCACCTACTTTCAAGCGGTCTGGAAGCTCGTTCCTACTTCTATATAATAAATATATTCGAGTAGTATCAAAGATGTAGACAAATTGACAACATATAACACGGACTTTACTTTATACTACTTTACTAAAATAGGCGCGTAATACACAAATTTACACAGAGAATTAGAGATAAAACAACATTTAGTAACGCATTTGAATAAACATAATCTATAACTGCCATTTTACATACTTTTTAGTAAAATCAAAAACATATATCGAGCATTGGATCATTTATTAAAATACCACGTGGAACTAAAGTAAATTTATTAAAGGAAAAATTAAATATGGCGGTCACGCCACCACGAAAGTTTTAAGCTAATTTTAAACAGACCTGTTACCGAATATAATGTACAAACAGTTGCAGATATCAATAAATAAAACAGTTTAATACTCCTGCTATACGCATTTAATATGAAGACATGTATTTCTTTACTAACAAACGAAAAAATCAAGATGTCGAACTTCAAGGTTGGCATAGCCTTGTATTGCGCACTATTCGAAGTTTCAACATTCAGCTTTCCCGTAATTTATACCCAAAAAGAATAGCTAATATGACTTACCGTTGCTCTCGAAGGCAGCAGCAGATTCGATGAGTTAATTATAATAATACTATGAAAAATAGAACACCATGCGGATTAATCAAAAATGCATGGTGCACACCGGTCAACAGCGGAGCCGGAATTGCCGGAAATGACAATTAAGATTAGTGATGCGGCAAGTCCATGACGGTCAGAGATCGATTCATAGAAAAATGGATTGTTTAATCGTTTAATTTATTCAATAAATCGATTTTGTAAATATAATTGAAATTTATATATCAAAATGGAATATTGGATTTTTCCACTTCAAAAACATTTTTTTTTAACAAACACTCTTTTTATAAATAAGGATCTAGTATGAATAATCGAATTTCTAGCCCGTGACATGTTGATGCTTCTTCTACTCAAATCGATTTCAAAATTGATTTCAGTCTATTTGTCTACGGATTTATTGAACAAAGTGTTGCAAGTTCCGAATATGACAGCAATTAAATCAACATTTTTTCCTCTGAAATATATTAATTAATGGAAAGTTATTAATCAATATTATATTAAATCCATTAAATATTAAGATGAAAAAATAAATAGGATAATATCCGCCTAGGGGATTAAGCTCGGAATGCTGTCCATTACATTATATTTTTTCATATTTTGTAAAGAAATAAATAAGAGAGAGAGTAATAAATAATAAAGAAGAGTTAAATAAATTAAATTATTATCTACTCTCAGTCATGTTCTCATAAATATATCTCTTGGAAGGTAATCAACAGTAGCTATAACAAACGAATACAATACACGCGGATGTAATACGCGATAGGTTAGTATGCTACATACGATTTTATGAAATATTTAATGGATTTTAGGATTTGCTGCAAATGTGTAAAAACCCTTAAATGCAGATTTTTTTTAAAGGCGGGCATTAATTATTTGCCGATGATACATACAAAGACATGAAACCAGCCACAGATGCGTTGCTGTCGAGGACTTGACTAAGTTTGTATATCTCATGACATTTCATATCTATTAAACAATATTCCGCCAACAGACAACAGAGCTAAAACATCTGACGGTGGTATCTTTGCAGACGGTCCACGAAGGGTTCTATTAACTTAAAAAGTAAAATACTCAAATATTATACTAAGATAGAAGAAATAAAAATGCATCGTTGCTATTCAAAATTACTTTATTTGCAGTAGTGTTGCACACATGAGGGTCGCACAACCTCGCGCCGGCGACGTACTCATTACGTCGTAAAGCATTACTTGATAAATGTTAAAACTATATCGTCCGACTGGGCAACATAAAACAAGGATACCCCTATTCTGAGTATTGTATTTAATATTGCGAATTCAGTGCGAATTTTGTGGATTCTGTTAACGCTGAAATGTAAAGAAAACAAAAAACCTTAATTGTATATTTGTTGAGCAAAATGTAGTGGAGCAATAGAATACATGTGTCATTAAATTAAAAAAAAAAATGTTTGACAAACGTTAATGCCGTCGTGTTATACTTAAAATGAAAATAATATTACTGAATGAGCAACACTAACAAATATAAATTTTAGTTCATATCAATATCAATAGCAAGCTATTGTAACTAAATTTAATTTTCACTCCACACTGGATATAATTATAAAATATTCTTCAATTTACCAATAATTCAATAATGAGCACTAAAAATTCAAACAGCAAATTCTAATTTGTTTACATTGTTATTTAGAACAGGATGAAGTGGACCTTGCTTTAGTTTAATCAAAAATAGAGTGAAGATCAAACATACATTGAAACAGTGCTTAGTGCAGGATATAATAAGCATTCTCATATTAATTTCATCTGTTGATATCACATAAAAGCGAGGTTTCTCGTCCCATTGTATTAAGTGACGTAAATTCGTAGTACTTTTTTACTTACATTGATGGTTCTATAAAGATTGAGACAGATTTACAACTCACAGAACTGGTTTACAATTCAAGCGTTTTTGTTATTTAAAGAGTCATAAATGCCCGAAGTGAGGTATTTGAAATCCAAATGTCTGCTTTATATAGTTTATTATATAATATTAACGACATAATTCCGATTAGTTATGAAATATTTAGTTTCGATAAACGTTGCCAGTCTACGTCCAGTAGATGAGATACAATAAATGTATAAACATCAAAAGTACATAAACATTTGAAGGCCAATAGAAGGTTACTATACATTTGTAAAGTACAAAAGGCTTGGTCCTACGCTTCATGGAAGTGCTTCTACAACTGGTTCCTATTCCGATCAGATGAGCCGAATCATGGAACTAGTGTAACAATAATTTTACTTCATAATTTGCGTTCATAATGGTCCCGAAATTTATCTACATCATATCTACAATATCGATAATACTTGAATAATTATTGCTATACATACGTTGTTTAAATCTCTTTTAGAATATAAGTAATATTTATAAATTGGACAACCAAATGTGCGTTAGTTTGCGTCAACGCGTTTCATGTTAGGATCATAGTACTTTTGTCAGGTATTTTAGTATTTGGACATTCTCTCCCCCATCGTTATATATTCTTTTCTATTATTTCGTGTTACGACGTCACATACTGCATTTGTTAAAATGTCGTAACGAATGTGCCGTCACAAAACTTACGACCTCCACCTGCATGTGGCTTGGCCTGTAAAAGACATGTTATCATTTATGGACCCTATCGTCTAGGATAATTTTTAAATGTTAATAAAACAGTCGAGCTCAAGAATAATGAAGAGCATAAGTGTTTTACATCGTAACATTTCTGTTGGAGTTCTTCTCGATATAAAATTTCACGTTCAAGCATGTTCCGGCGCGTCCGATCGGAAGCAGATTACAACTGAAACATTACACACAACAATCTGACAACTAGTCACTTAAAATTTAAACTACAATTCAACATCAAACAGCAAATCGAAAAAGTTATCATTTTAAAGTATGAGGTTAATAGATACGTTAAAGGAAACATACTCCCAACGCATAATAACCATCATTTTGTTCCAAATATTTCGTTATTTGTTAGTACATGGATAGATATCATCATAATCATGAAACACTTATGTTACGTGTCATAGTTTGAAGTATGATTTTCATAAGAACGTTTCCTACAAGCTACAAGGAACTTAGAAAAGATAACTTTATCGATCAACACAACACAATAAAGTGCACTCAAATGAATTTAACGAGACATAATTCAAAGCTCTGTAAAACTTATCAAACTACTAAATATAATATAAGTTCATTTTGGTGTTTCACGCTGACGCGAGGTAGCTTGATTTACTAATATCTCACCTTCATTCATCGACTGATGTACTGTGAGATTTTCTTTGAAATAAATAAGTTAATAAATTTGTTGACTAGGCAGATGGGCTATGCAGTATAAGTTGGATGTCTAAATCTGGCCCACTATTTGTCTGGCGTCAATTGTAAAATAGTCTCAGTCGCCTAAATACACTTTAAATAATTTGGCTGTTTATAAATTACCAACACTAAACTATGTGTTGGTAAGTATTATATAATGTCTGAAACAGATTCACAATCATTCAGATTTCGTACGCTTTGTTTGACATCCCTATTATGCAGCCTTAGAGCATCTATCAACTGCGTCCAACTTGCCGTTATTATCAATAACGGCTGCATATTTATTTAACCGCTGCTTAAATTGTGAAATTATAAATTAACCAAACGATTTATTTAAAAAAAATATGAAATATAAAAAACAGTACATTTTTTACTCATAAATGTATTTAAGTTATTGTTTGTATTCACTTGGGTCATATATTTGTGTCTGGTATTTATTTATAGTTATTCGAAACAAGAAAACTCTCTCAGTACATCTCTAACACATTCTTTCTTGGAGAGGACTCAACATTAAGCACGACGTTATAAGTACATTTAAATTTTAATTAATGCATATTCTAAAGTTTTTAAAATCGGTGCTTATTACCAAAGATGAATCTACCAATGACTGCTAAGGTCGAAAAATGCATCCAAAACGTGTAAATCCTGAAATTTGACTACTAAAAACTGTTCGATTTGAAGAATTTAAAGTTCTATTTGATTTTTAACAATAAGAGTTTATTTGCTATAGCGATTCAGAAAATAAAGCGTTGACTTTTGAGTCCAACCTCCGCTCCTACGGGACATTACGCCTACTGGCACCTCTCGGGACGCGACACTACCAGCTACACAACATTACATATACAATATTAAATAACTCTCGTTTAGAAAAATTATTGCATAGAGAAGTGACGGCGACGCGTCGGATTCGCAAACATTTACCCGCGCCTCACTTACAGTGCTTGTCATTTGAACGAACCTCGGATTTTGACTTTGCAAAGTCTAGGAGTTTATTTTCTTACTTTCAGGTGTTGACTTACGAACTAATAAACAAGGGATTGCGCTCAAAGATTTGAATTAAATATAATATCTTAATTCATTGCAATGTTTACAAAAAATTAAGTTTTAAATTAATTAGCTTTAAAAGGACATTAGGACGTCAGGACATATTTATTTTATGCTCGAGGGTTTATTATCTTCGTAAATTTTCTTCCTACATTTTTCATAGACCCGACATTCATTTGTTTCGATGTCAAGACAAGCACTGTAGACAAACCGCAACGCTACACACAATCGGACATTTACAATATTAAAGTCATGCAAAAATACCTTTTATATCACTATGTATACATTACAATAGTAAGTACAATACGCGTATGTACACGGCTAAGCTACTGTGGACTGGAAGCGGTGACCACACAACTCATCGTCATGTTGCAAGCGCGCCCATATAAAAATACGTGAGGTCTATACGCAGTAGTCCGCTTGTAAATACAATTGATCGATGTACGGACTGCATTACTAACAGGGTATAAAAGGAAATATACAGCATCTATACATTACAAATTTTAATGTACACTTTACAAGCTTCAACGGAACGCAATAGTCGATCCTAACTTATGCTATCATACACGATAAAAACAGATTTTAACATTTGTCGCAACTAGTCAAGAGATGGCGCCACAAGTATTCTGAATCGCGCTTTCGAAATATTCTCAACATATTGTATATGTACAAGTCCCAAACTGAAAAGCACGAGTAATTCCCTGGCACCATCTCCTCACCTTCGCCAAACTGTATTATCTCAGCGTACTTTACAGTATAATTGGCGATAAGATTCGATTCGATTTAATCTTAAAATATTTGAAAAATTACAGCATTAAAAAAATCGTGTATGATAACTTAAGTTACTATATTTAACTTTGCCGTTTGTGACGGCCCTAAAGCGTCAGATTGCACACTCGAGATAAATAACTCTAAGGCGTTATTTCAAACTTTAAGAATTGACAGTTGACGCCACAATTACCACGACATTCACAACTTACGTCTACTACGTAATTTCTAAGCGTCTACCTAAGTCAAAGTGGAAATTACAAAACACCGTATAGGCACTGAGGGAGTATAGTTGAATATAAACGAGAACTCTAAACAAACGCTGGCAATATGCCTAAAAAATTACATATTTTTAGGAATAGGCCCGGTCTACTCTGTACATCCGTTGACAAATTGTTTATTCTTTGTGATATCGAACCGAATCGAATGCCCGAAGGTTTAGGCGAAGTTACGGACCCCGTGCATACAGAGTAAACCTCCTAACGAATTATCACTAATATAAGGTAGATGATAGAAAAATTTGTGGCGCGTCTCCACTAAGCCGGAACACTTGAAGGATTGACGTTCCGCGCATCCACAACTTTTTCGTATCGTATACGTTTTTAGCCTTCTTAAGTTAATATTGCATTTTCTGTTAGCAAGTCTTTCCTATGACGTAAATATATCTTTATACTTATTAATACTTTGCAATATTTCAATTTGGAAATATTTGATTTAAGAACAAACTCAAAATAATCTGTAACAGGTTTAAAAAGTAGTGACAAATGCTTGCGTTTTTACGCAGAATTATTCCGATGTTCGTACTAATATTCCGATGCGGACGTTTAAAATCTATCACAAATTAGAATTAATTACAACACGTATATAAATTTGTATTAGACAACGGGAAGAGTAGTGATATGTAGCGATGGCACGTGTACTTATCTAGAACTCGTAGAAAATCTAAATTGCAAACTACTAGCGACATCTCGCGCCTACCGACCAAACGATCGTGACGTCATCAGGACGATTGCCCACGTGACCTTCAAACAAATTGAATTTGGCACTATTCTTGAAAGTATTTGACAACAATCATTTTAATAATAATCCAACGTTGATCCTACCCGAAAGCTGATGTTAATTGCTTTTTATCCAATAGCCCGTGAGTTTTTTTAACCACATTAAGTCTGCTCATACAAATCTTGCACTGCCTCTTGTGGATCGCTAAGAAACTAAAATCTGTCATTGTAATATAGACCGATCTGTCGATTTGATGGATTGAGCACGATTAAAAACTCTTAAGGGTACTGACAATTAAACGGAATATACCTTCTCTTTACTTAAACGCTTGCTCAAATTCGTCGTAATGTTTAAGCTAAGGCGCTTATTAGCATAGCATAAATCTATGTGATAATTACATCACTCACAACGAATGCACAATCAAATCAGCGTAAAAGAAATGATATAATTTAAGTCGTTAAAATACGAATCAAAATAGAAAATCGCTTCTTGTTTATCGCAATGATTTAGTTGAGCAATAATTTTCTTATCCAACAGAAAATATTTCCATTTTAATACGGCTTACTAACACGCTAAACACATGGTGTTAAATTTATTGCACTTTTGACAGCTTCATACAACAATTTTAGTTAGAAATGTGTAATATTGTTCTATAACCATATAGTTATTCCAGTTTAGGAGCTCCGTACGTATGAATTCAGATATCAAATATTTTCATTTCGTAGTTAAAGTACAAATAAATTTGTAACTTAAAAGTGTTCACAAGATATTATATTGAAAATATTTAAAATTTTAAAATATTCGTTTTTAAGGTACAACCGCTAGTTACTAAGCAAAACAAAAATAAAACAAAACCAAAAATAAAATAGCAGTGCATTTAATAAAATAAAAACGACTGAGCACATGAGGCGGACTCGCGCCCGGCGGGCGACCATACATACAATATTAATGTTTATGTTTACATACAACGCTTTGGTACTGAGTGGCTTGCGGCACGCTCCGGGTGACAGCACATGTCTAATTCCACATCCATCAGCAACTACGCAATATAGGAAAACATATTTGTGCTAGCAAATTAATTAAAAGAAAATTAGTCCCGCGTTGGGCGCCAAAAATTGCCAATAGAATTTTTCAGAACACGGCTGTCACCGCGGAGGGTATGTTTGAAATGCTGGTCAGTGCGGCGCTGTGACACAAACTTAATTACAAAATAAACAAAGAGAAAACAAAAAGATAAAACTTAATGAAGCGATTAAAACATATTACACACAATATAAAACTATTACAATTCATTGCAACGTTCATGACATGAAACTAAAAACATACAGCTATAATAAAAGAAACAAAATTTAAAGTACAGTTTATGAAAACACAAAAAAAATATGTAACATAGTTTTGTATCAACTTAAAACAATTTGTAAAATAACACGATCGAAACATAGAAAAAAAATGACTCGGACGAAAAAAATATATAAAAATGATCACTGATTAAAAATAATAATCATTGATGTTGTTTGCTTGAATATTGCACAAATTCGAATAGTCGTTACAGTTAATTAACGCATCGGCTTTATTTGTGTTGCATCGTATCCGTACGCGTGTTGCGATGTGCGTGTGCGTGTACGTTACCGTACGCACACTAACGCACCGTGTACCCACACGGTCCACCACAGAAAAAAAAATGAGCCACGCTAGTGAGATACTATGTATAGCGCTGAACACAATAATTAGTGACCTTTATGAAAGAGCATTTAGAAAACATTGGTCATTTGCAGTACAAAAAGACTCCATTATCGTTATATTTAAATCATAAATACGCCTTGAATTCAAAAATCCCCAGCGCGACAATGAGTTGATTATTGCCGTCTTCTTCACTTCTATAAATTCGCAATATGTTTTCCTTTTCACCCTGACATCCATTAAATGATGTCACTTCATCGGCAATATCAAAACACTGTCAATGTTTGTCTTTATAGTTCGAAGAGCGGCTTAGGAAAACATTTTTATCCGAAGCGTTCCAACTAAATCTTCGGTGATAGGAACGCATCAGTGACCGGTATCACGTTGGATTCTAACCTTATCTATGGTCGTTTATAGATGTCCATGGGCGGCAGTTGACATTTACCATCAGACGAACTGCAAGCTCTTTTACAACTTCATATAAAAAAGTTCTAACCTGTCACACCAATCAAAACATATCTATGATTTAAATGTACCAATTACTAAGATTACGATGCTACAGTAATTCGAATTCATTGCAATATTTCAATCACTAACAAAACATTATCTTTTTTCTATAAACATAATCATAACCGACAAGAAATTTAATATAAAAAACAAAAATAGTTACAGTATAACCTGTTTTCAAAAGTATTGTATTCCAAAACGACGCCACGTCTATATACGTTTAGCTCTTTTTCAATAATGCGTTGAGAAACATATACAAGCCGCCATTTTGGATTACAAACCTTATTACAGAATAGATAATATAAATAAATCTATGATCGAGATCTAGGAATGAGTCTTGCTGCCTGTAGGGATGATTGAACGTAATAATATAAAAAAAAAGAATTAAAACCCAACCACCAAAGAGCGACATCTACCGCGCACGGAGGTAGTCGTCATCGCACAAATTATTTCCACAAATACACAGAAGCAATGATATAGAAGTAGTACTGATTTTTATTACATAATAAAGTCAAAAATGTAATTCTTAGAAATCGGAAATAATGCCCAATATTCTCCTTCACCTTTTACTGCGGATCATCAAATAAAATGCATCTGGTTCAATAATACAGATGGCGTTACTATCTATGGTCAATTCGCGGCAAACAAACTTAGAGAAAAACAACTAGAATTTATTATTTTAATAAAATTGCATTACAGTTACTTGAAAAAACTAACTGTACTCAAATTGGTGGAATATATGCGCCTCTCGCTCATTCACTATAGTGAAAGCGAGAAACATATACAAAAAACCGTCGTTTTGAAGTACACTTTTCATCGTAACAAGTATACGCATATAATTTTATTTTGGTTTAATATCTGTGCGATTACAGCCACGTCTCCGCAGCGTAAACTTAGCTCTTTTTCAAATAAAAAGCGGTTTAAATAGATAAAAATATTAATGTGTAACAGTACAATACTATAGCTACTGGCTCTGAGCAAATAGGCCGACTGACAAAATTTGCACGTTTACGTCACCTACGATGATAATATTAATAGGTTAAATTAAATAAAATTTATTTATAAAAAAAAATATAAAAAAAGAAGATAAATATGTATTATATCGTCGATATTGAAGAAATTGCGTGAAATAAAGAACGCCACAAAATTGTCTACTGCGACTAACCTCGATGGGACAATGATTATATTTTCATACTTAATTTATTATGGAAAAAAATAATTTTGTCTCAAATCATTTAGGCAAGATATGATCCACACAAGATGTTAAGCTGCATATTTATTTTTTATTGTCCATCTCGTGGTGAGTTGCCACTGCTGCCGACAGACACCTATGATCAGCCCCAGATAAGATTAGAGTTCTATCTGAGGCCAACCACAGATGCGTTGCTACCCCTGAGGACCAGTTTGAACG
>DWRA01004640.1:0-10631 GCA_018250295.1 Spathilepia clonius
TTCACGTACCTTTATGCAAAAGAAAATATATGAGCAATACATTCCTACATCGTTCGTGTAATTTTTATAATAAACACTTGCTGAACCTAGATCTTTTCAGCTCCTCGGTAGGAATGGAAAAAGGGATAAAAGGGAAGTGAGACAGGCTATAGCCGAAATAACTTAGTTTATGTTTTTCTTTTCATTTTCGTTCTTTTTTTGTTGCATTGTAATCGTTTAATTTAATATCCTTTTTATATCTTTTTCGGTGTTGCTCTTTTATGTAGTAGTAATCAGTGGAAACTTTACTGATTTATGTTTTATTTTTAAGTTAGATTTACCTGTATTATGTAATTCGTTTGTTTCCTAAATAAATAAATATTATTTTATTCTTGAATATTTGAATATTTCTGATGTAAAATTTAAATATTAATAACTGATGATTTGATGATTATTAAAAATAAAATGTAACGCACAGGGATATAAATAAAAAACAAAATCCAAACCACCTTTTTAATCAGTCTAAAACCAGAGTTTGAAATAAAATTCATTAATAAAACAGATAAACGCTAAAATCAAATCAGTCAAAATTTAACAAAATGTAGATTGCAAAACTTTAATAAACTAAAAAAATAATAATTTTAATTTACTATCCGATTCAGAAAAAAAACGTACACAAAACCAAAATGCAAGTTTTAATTTTCTACTTACAAACTAAAGACATTTTAACCTCAGAGTAATAATGTGTAGAGCGACTATGGCCCGTGGCCTTATTGCAGGCGTTGAGCAGATGTCCTATAGGTACATATACATACTATGGTTACCAATGGTGTCTTAAAACTGTTGTCTGTTATGTAATTATGTGAATTTTCAACAACTACGCGCTTAGTACGTTAGCGCGACATATTTTTTATATGATGGAGTAGCAAACGAGCATGCAGTCCACGTGTTGTAAGTGGCAAATGTCATATGGACATTTGTAATCCACCCCAGACAAGACTACAATCTGAAGCAGACCACAAATGCGTTGCTACCCTTGTACTAAGTTGAAACTCCCCGGATAACTTACTCCCTTCAAACCAGAACAGACGTTCTCATGTGTGCATTGATCTCACGTTGAGTAAAACGCGCTCAATTAATATTTACTCTGAGGTTTTAACTGTTTCGTACAAAACATGAACACTTATTTTTGATCACAGATGCAAAATTAATGGCCTTTAGAGCTAAAACATACGATACGACGTGTCGTACAAATGACTAACAAATTGTTCGCAATAATTAGAATCATTTAAGGTAAGAATGTTATGGAAATAATTTCTGCATTTCTTTTACACTGAGCAAAATATAAGTCACCAAATTTCATTGCACTTCGTGTGGATTTTTACGATGCACGTTCACGACACCGGAACGTGACACGACACGACGTCGTATCGTATTCAAGTCGTGTCTTCAAAGCAATGTCAAGAATACACAATTTCTTAATATATCGGCAAGAAAACAATCAAAATCAAGAACTGAATTAAAATGGCAAATTAATTAGGGTTATTAATAATATTTTTATTATAGACCAAATGCTACATCTAATAATAAAGTTAATTAGAAATTATTTGACTAACATTTCTCGACATTGCTTTGAAAGACTGGTGAAGATATTTTGAAAAATCTTATTGTAGTGAAAATTCACTAATATTGGTATTAATTGAGTTATTACAAACAATACATATTAAAGAATACTGTTAATGGAAAATGTAAAGAATTGTTAATTTGTTTTATATAAAGATACCCTCCAAATTATACAATTGGCTTATAGATACAGATAGTTGAAAAAAGTAATCAATTTGACTTATATATTATACACAACAATATGGCTTATATTATACATTAAAAAAAGAAGAAAATTTTGAGATTTTTCAAAATCACCCTCACCATTTCAATTTTTAAACTATTACATAAAGATAATTTTAGAGGCTACTCGAATTGATCACAGAATAGGTAAGAAGCGTTAACTACTGGACGATTTTTGTATTTTTGAATATGTTCTAAAGTTGGTGCCTGAATTTTTGGTATACGACAAAAATATTTTTTCACATTTACTTGCTTATTGCCGGAATACATAAAACATTGTCCACGATTATTAACTTACAAACAAATGAACTTTGGATCTGCGCTTAAAATGTCTAATTAAAATCTAAAAACCTATAGTTCTATGTATGTTTGAGGGTTAAACCTTGCTACTGAAGAACTAGGTTTGACAGTTCAAATGAGATTAGATCACGTCACAAGATGGCGGATTGATTATTGTACGCCCCCACGATGTATCAAATCAAAGCTACTTTTGCAAACAAAAACAAAAAGATGCGTAGACAGCGTGATTTTAAATTTATTTGTCTTTAAAATATAAATTTTATCATAGCAGGAGCATCTTTTAACATAGCAAGAGACCCAATGTTCATATGTCACTAAGTTAATACTAAACATGTTACTGTTAAATTAAAATCCGTTTACAAAATAAAATAATTGACAAATAACATTTTCAATCCTTTATCCACACCTCATTTTTATTTAGCTAGGTTATTCCATATACAAGGAATTTCTACACACTAAATTTTTTTGTTATTTTCAATTAATTTCACATTAATTAAGTACTTACTTAGTTTTAGGAATGTTGAAATATTGGTTAAATATACAATAAATCGATCTCTACTGCTTATTTAGATTAACTATTTGGCAACAATTTGAAAACAGGGCTATCACACAGGAATTTTTAAATTTTAGGTACATTTTTCAGTTTTTCAAATTTTAGTATACTTTCCAGGAATTTTATTCGAGTTTATTTTTATTTATAATTTATAATTTGATGCCTGCGGCCACCCTGACACTGGACCTAAAAGCATTGAAGTCACTAAGCTCATAAGAATTGATACAGTACGCTCTGCAAATCATTGCAAATACTTATTGATCTTAACTTAAGTGTACAGTGCAATGTTAAGTGAATTGCAAACCGTAGAAGTGCTATCAGAGTTTGTTCATCACAATGTTATTGAGGGCTGTTGGGATGCCTCTAGTGCAAACTTTTGATGTGATATGCAGAGATATTTTTGACCTAAATTATTGTTGGTTAAGTTTCGTTCAAACCAAATCCGTACTAATAAGCCATTACGCTGTTATCAGCGTAATGGCTTATTATCACAATATAATTATTTATATTGTGATCAATAATCATGTCTGGACGAAAGCTGGTCTGTGCGGCTTACATTCGTCTGGTCAGTGATTGTTGCAGCAAACGGGCACGCAGCCCAGGTAATGACAAGTCATTGCTGTATTGACATCTGTAACCTCCATATAAATTAGGTTTAATCTGCAGCCGATTACAGTGATGCAGCTGTTAAGGCAATGTCGCCACATATGAAGGGAGTTACAGTGAATTACACAAATACAATCCATATTGGTTTGAACAAAACTTCACAAATTACTTCTATTATTCGAAAACGACTTATAAGTCTGCTTATATTATGATGATAACTATATACATTGTTGATGAGTCTAGATTATAGGCGGGATTCTGGGATTTGGAAATAAGTCAGTTTTTTAACGTAAGTCAAAAAAAGAAAAGACAGGACGTTCATTTTAATTGGCTTATATGCAATTCCTGTCTGAGATTGTAAATATTTAAAACACAATAAGTTAACAAAATATATCGAATTGTAAATAAAAAAAACAGTAAAAACAATAGTTGCCAATCGATTAAAAACAAATTTTCTGGAATAAAACATATATTAATGCGTTTTCTAATTCAACAATAGATAGAAAAGAAAATAGTAAATAATAATCAACCTGACTTATTTCCAACTATGATAAAATAGAAATTTCGTTCAAAACGCCAAAACATCAGTCTTTTAGTATATGAATGTGTGAGATCGTGAGCACTACAACCGTATATATGTATAATAAACTTATACACGACACTTACATTACTAAATTATTAACTATTATTGAGAAAAGCGACAAAAACAGCTCTGAAACCATTATTCAAGTGTTTGAAAACGATTGAATATTACATTACACTGAAGATTACAAGAAAAATGAGGATTATTGTAAAAAAATATCTAGAAATTTAACGGAAGATAAAGATAATTGGTTTAAGTATCTTAATTATACAGATTATATGAAATTATACAATAGCCTTACACTTCTTATACACGAATCTTACTTAATTGGGAGAATTAGTACGTATTCGAGTCTCCATAATAGCAATTGAATAAAAATATAAACTGCTACATTATTAAAATAGCAAAATCCTTTATAACGATTGAATTTCCCATATTACACTCACAGAGAACAAAAATAAACACCCAGACCCAGATCAGAAATCTAAATTCTTCATTTAAATATCTGTCTGGCTGGTCGTACCCGGAACCCACTGCGTCAGACCGGTATGGTGACCACTCCGCCAAGCGAGTCAGTTAAAACATCAAGCTTGTTGTATTAAAGATTGAATTTCAAATGTATATTTTAACTTAAATAAATAAGACTTGTAATGGCTGGAGACACGTCGCTGCCTCATACAAAATCTAAAACTACAGTCAATTAAGAAATAGGTCTTAGAAGAAACAATAAACAGTAAAAAATATAAAACAGACTTTTCGAGACTTAATTCTAGGAAGCGTCGAGTCAAAAGCGATTCTACGTTAGAAGTAATTATAAATATAAAAAACTATTGATAATTTGGATTTGAGAAACAGTAGGAATATTCTGAATATGTCTTTTTTGTTTATAACAAATCATTGGTTTAACTAAAGCTATATTAATATTATCAGACTTTGAATATGGCCTCAAATATGTTCTTTTTATTACAATTTTAACTAATAAATTCAGGAGTGACTTATTACAGATTCTCTATTCGATAACTTATGAGATAATTAATAGTATTACCGTAAAACTGTGACAGTTTAACAATTTCGCACGCAGAATTAATATCCAAATTTGTAACGAAACAATTATCCTATTTATTGCACATGATATAACAATTTTGGCGCACCTATGTAGTAGGGACCATGTAGCCTAATATATGATGTACCCTTTTCATAATGTAATTTTTAAGTCATGTAAAGTTTTAAGTCAAAATACCACCAGAATTCAGAACAGTATAGAGAAGTTTGTCTTAAAGGTATCTTTAAAGATCGGTCACGGCGGAACTCTTACATTACACATTCATTTTGTGAGTACCCGTTACATAACAAAATGTATCAATTCCGCGATAATATAAGTCTAAAATCATACACATTAGATAGATGTGGCGGTGGTACCTGCCCGGTTAAATAATGAAATTTTTTTCGAAAATGAATTAATAAATAGGCTTAAGACATGGTCCCTACTATATACATAATCAAGAGTGTATAAATAATTATATGCCTGTACAGCGCATTACTAATAACCCTTTTTTGCCTACCAAAAATCGAAATTCGTCAATTTTAGTTGGCACAGTCAAATATCGATCTCTGGTAGACAAAACATTGGATAGGTTATTAATAACGGGCCTATAACAATCGCAGTGCATCTTATTTTGGTGTGTAAATATTTCAGAAATATATTAAATGCCAACACGGTGCATCGTTAGATACAGTAGAAGAGTAATTTTAATAATTAGACTATGGAACTTTAATTTTCAAAAATCCTTTCTCAATTACGTATATGTACTACACTGATTCGAAAAATAGTTTAGGTATACAATAGGAACACTACTGGATTATCAAAATAACTTAAATTGAAAACTGTAGTAAATTTTCAGATTAAAATTACTATTACATAGATTCAGTCCTTTTCTCGAAACAGTAGTTTAAGAATTGCAACATATTATACACTTGACTTAGACTTACGCTAGTCCCACTGCTGGGTAAGTACCCCACAGCAGGCAGTGCAACATGGATTACCTACTGATTAATACAACCTAAATTCAAACTACAGTTACAATTGATTAAACATGTTCAGTAAACTACTACTGATCTCACTCTGGCTTCTATCGCCTGAGCAACAATAGGTTCCCTTGTCGCTTAAGCGACTGAGCAGTCGCTTAAGCTGCTGCAACTCCCCAATTTCTTGCTTGAGGAACAAACGAGCGACATGTTTTATTTAATTCGAAAGATCTATCAACGGTCGAACGAATAAGCTTCTACAGCCTCAGAGAAACTTTTTATAGTCGCTTCACAACTTAATTGCTAACTCTCAAGCGATACCAGCCAATGAGCGATCAACCTAACAATGATTATGAATATTAATTAATAAGAATATAAAGCTAGGTCATAGCAAATAAACTGAGACACTGACTCAAGTCTTTTTTCACCCTGTTTTTTGAAAATGGACACTTGGCTCTCCTGTATAACTTACTACACATAATTTACCAACTCCCTAAAGATCTGGGTCTTGACAATGCTATTTCAACTGGAATTTGAATGGACATGAAATTAAAATTATTGTATGTCGGTTGTATAATTTTGTAAAGAAATCGCCGTTTTGTCAAATATTTTGTTTGAAAATATTCCAACTTATTATAAATTATACAAAGAGCCAAGTTATACACTTAGTAATAGAGTAAACAGACTTAATTTTTGGCTTACAATGTATCTTCAATCTAACCGTATATTTGCCAAGTTATTTTATCTTTGCAAAATGTCTAACCATATTTCAAAATCCTTATTTTTGAGTATTGTGATTGAAATAAAATATTTTTAATACTGTAAATTACTACACAATGATATTTTGAGTAATTCAAAGTAGTTACTTCATTACTAAGTGCTTAATCCATTACCTCCTAATAAATACTAATTAACACCAGAAGTGAAAACAATGAACACAAAAATTAACGGCACTTGGAGACTTAAAAATAGCAGAAATATGAGCACCTCGCGATTAACTTACAATATATCAATGGTCGGTCGCTTTTCAAAAAAAAGTGACTCAAAAAAATGTATAACAACCGTGTATAATTGAGATCTTTGTAAGGGCAGTGTACATCGCAAAATATTGTAAACAGTTAGAACACTTGTTAGAATAGAATTAATTACAGAAAGACGAAAAAATTAAGAATGTCAAGATTGCATAGGACATGAAATAGATAGAAATGCATTGAATTATACAAAGTTATTTTTTACAACTTGCCTACTGATTTAGAAAATATAGCATTTTATCTTAATATTTCGTGCTTTTTAGAGTGAATTTCGCATTGAAATAATCCTGTGGTATAATTTGTATAATACAATTAATTAATTAATTGTTTACAACAAAATTAATATAAAATTTTATCACACGAAAATAATATAGACTAAACAGTAAATGTTCTTTTGTAACGACAAGCTACAAAAAATAACTAAGTAAATTAAAGTTTGTTAGTTAATAAATATTGCTACAAATCCTAACAAATACAGTTGGTTGATCAAAATGCATGCTTATTCGATCATTTCCTCGAGTTTCTCCCTCCGTTCAACGTGTTGTGGTTCTGTACAGTGAGCCATTAAGATAGATTCACCGACGATGAGGTTCTCAAAGCACAGGGAGCAGGCGTACAGCGCGTCGCCGAAGCAGACGATTTTATTTTCATCTCTGTACATCGTCATCGAGTTTAGAACTGTACTCGGCTGGATTTCCTTACCAGTTGACACACACTTCTTGATATACGCCGTCTTGTACAGAAAGTGGATTTTTTCGCAGTGGGTCTGACTGAGAATGTGCTTCAATAGACCATTCTCTTCAATTTCAGTGCTCTTGCAGGCCGGGCAGTGGAACGTGATCTTGGATTCAAATTCTTGTGAAGATTGCTCGCACTTCAGTTGTATGCTGTGTACTTGAACATAGAAGGTGATGCGTTCAATAGCAGCCTTTTGCAGCAAGGCACTGTAAAGACTGGTGTCTTGGAAGCTGTTGTAGCTGACGATCTGGTCTAAGGACTCAGAGTAAGCAGTGAGAGTGGAGGAGTCGAGACTAAAGTTGCCAATCGAGGAGGTGATTGATGAGAGGGATCTGTCAGTCTTGTTGTTCAGCACTGAATCTGACTGCGATGAGGGTGAGTGCTGGCAGTGGCAGTTACAATTACATTTAGAGGTGTCAGACTCCTCGGAGTCACTGAGTAGCATTGTGATGTTGTTCCCAGAGATGCTGGTGTCATCTCTGTCCGGTTCTAAGGAAAACAAGTTGATCATCGCTTCGCGGAGGTCAGGGAAATCGAAATACTTAATCTTCTTTCTCGGTGTGACTTTAATTCGTTTGTAACTGGCTTTTTTGCCCTTTTGGACATCAAATGTAATGCTACGACGCTGATGTGCCAAGTCCTTATTATCTGGATAATTTAGATGTTCTTCAACAAAGAAGTCAATTGTGTGCTTGATAGCCTGCAGTTGCTTCTTAACTTTAACCTTGGTTTCGTTGTCTTCTTTCTCCATGACAATGTTCCAAGAACCAGATGGACTGGGACCCCGCGAGACGTTATCTAGGTAGGTGACTTCACCAAGGGTCTTTGGAATGCTGCCAACATCAGTATCAGGAGGTGCTGTTATTATAGACCTAGAGTTGAACAACTTCGAGAATTCTATGTGAAATTCAAAATCGGTCAGCAATTTTTTTAAGAGACATTGGATTTTGTCAAATTTTTCTTGGTAATCGGTTAAAAGACGCATGCGTTCCTCCTCATTTTTATCTACCTCGACATCTCCGAAGGATTCTGGTGTTGCAGATGGCGCTGTGATCTGTTCAGTTGAGAGAGATTTATTCAGTTCCACCTTCCGGCACATTTTGATTGGAGACTTCCTGGAGTCTGACCCTGTATCGGACTGGTCCGAAATAGATTGGATCTCGTACTCCTCGTCGTCGAAAGAAGTATCGCTCATTGCATCAATTTCGAAGGATTTATTAAAATCAAACGCTTTGAAACGCTCGGAGAATATTTCTGAACTCTGGCACTCCAAGAGAACATGTTTAGGAGTATTCTCAATATTAAAATCATTATGCTTAGAGCTTTGGATCGGTTCGGTCATTGAACGGGTTGCTTTTTCGATATCAAGACGCAGTTTTTTGGACCTGCGTGTGTTTATACTATCGCTTAGAAGGTCTGTGTCGGATAAGGAGCACTTTTTCCCGGCAAAATTCTTCATGGTCTCAGGAAGACATTGACGGGAGGTGGAATCTGGTTCATTGTTAATTATGGGCTCGTTTATTACGTACGTATTTCGCCGTGTACTGATATGCTCCTCAAATTCCTGGTCCTCTGGTTTCTTGAAGTAATTAATGTTTGATATTATTTTACGGAAGGAAAACGCCATTATTAAAACTGCATGTGCAACGAACAAAGGAACGACCGAAAGGGCTTTTTAACTCGTTTTAAATAGGCTCAAGTACAGTTTTAGTTTCACACAATTCCACAAAACCACAACGATTATTCACACGATTATCGAACCACCCTCGCGTTCTTATTTTAAAATTTTAAACTTTTTACAACAAAGACTACAAAACGTCATATTGACACGGTTTCGGAACATATTTCCCGAAATAAGAAGGATGTTTGAAAAGGCACTTATTTTGATCAATGTTTCCTACGTGCTATTATTGGATGCAGTTGAAAAATGACTTTTTTATTTTGTGGTATAATATCTGACAGCAGTATGTTGCCATGCTCAAAACTTTCCAATAAAATGTGCCTAAAATTACGTTTACACATAATATTCGATGTATTCGTTTCTTTTTTATTAATACATCTGCAGCTTTTTAATAAATAATTACAGGAATTTTGGTAAAACAGCCTGTGGAACTAGTAATCGAGATGAAGAAAATATTCTTTCAGATGCAGGTTAATTTGGCCAATTAGTAAACAATACAGTTTAGCATAAATTTGCTCGTAAAATACAGGAAAAAATATTCATTATATTGCAATTTATTTTCTGTAACATGTGTACAATTTTATTAAGTTATTAAGGTCTTATTAAAGGGTAAAATTAATGGAGTTAGCAATATTAACAGCTGTATCTGTAATAGAGACATGTTTGTCATTCTGTCGTCGCTTGTCAAACTTGTTTGTTTTATTTTAATTTAAAAGTTAAAGTATTTCATTTTGTTGTGGTTTCTAGGTTACAAGATTATTTTTTACCAATTTCGGTGTTTTTATAAAAATTCTATGACCTCAAAAGTCTAAAAAAAACCGTAACTACCTCATAAGTGTAAACTATTAAATCGATGATCTTCTGAGCTTGCTAAAGGTTTGTGTCTTCGTGTTATATTAATGTTTGATAAATATTAATGGGTTTGAGTAAATACTGATGTTATAATTAGATAAAAACTGTATTTAAACTCATTAACAGACTTTGCATACTTATGTTTGTATAAAAAGCTTTTTGAATATAAATTTATTACTTTTTTAACAGGATGCATGCCCAGTATTTGTCGTAATAGTATTTTTATTTATATCAATACAAAATTCACAGCTTTATACACAATTTTTATAAATATGTATTGTAAATGTATGTTTTCATTTTGTTATAAAAAAGTACTGTCACTAAATATGTTTGTCTGTGTGTCTGCATATTTATCTGTACAATAATTGGACCTACTTATGCAAACAGGAACCAATCCACACAACGAAAGTGTTGAGAAAAAGCCATTTTTGTCAAAAT
>DWRA01004641.1:0-10629 GCA_018250295.1 Spathilepia clonius
CTTGAGTACCATGAACAAATAGCCAAGTACAGTAACACTGAGACCTAGATTCAAAATCTTAATTCGAACATGTACACTTCAATCTCTCAGGTATATGGTATAGGTACCTCGCATTATTAAATTTTATTTCGATATGTTGAATTTCTCGCAAGTGCCCATAAACAGTTCTGTTGACAGGAAGGCCGAGTAATCACGCGCTACAATTCCAAGGACGACCTAGCGTACTCTGGCCATTGTTCGAATTTACAAATGGGCAGCGGCCGGAAGCCAAGCACCGGTATGTCCAATGAATGGAGCACAAGTGTACTTATTGTATCGAATGGGCGTTTCAAGGCTGACCTTCTTAATTAAACGATTAGTTCGTGGCTTCCTTACACAGCTTGGTCTTCCAATGTCCGTAACACAGATCCGTTTGCACCAAAAAAATAACAATTGCGTTCAATTACGTTCGTTACACTCTTGGTACTAAAATACCTTTTTCATCCTTCCAAAAAAACAAATGTAAACTTTACTGCTTGGTAAGTCGTAAAACGTTTGTAATGTCATGTTTGATTATCACTTAAGTATGAGTCAGAAAGTTCGGAAACCTTACAATATGATTCCAATGAAACGTGAGACCGAATCTGGTGCATAGTCACACATCGATGATCTGTATCGATTTCAATATGCGTGATATAATGCTTTCGCAATAAACCAGTAGCCTATCTAGTTACAATATTTTTTCTTCTAATGGAACAGTATCATACATGAAAAATGAGACAAATGTTATCATACAACATATATGAATTTTGGTCACGTGCCCAATATCTTACAGAAAACTCATTCATCATTTAAATAAGACCAAGAAAACATCTCTGATTAACTTTCCGTTAATCCGTATTCGAGATTACTGTAAGCTGACGCTTGCCGAGTAGTGGTACATAAACAAGATTACAGCCAACAAAGACAATTCATAGGCATAACATCTTAGATAAAAAATGGACATCACTAAAAAGCAGAATAAGAATACTCGTATATAACAGGAAACCCATATTCTGTAAAATGGAGATACGTCATAAGATTGTAGCTAAACAAATGGTTCAAATCCCTAATAGCATAATTTAAATAGCCACAAAACGGTTGTGATACGCATTTTGTAATTGAGCACAGACATCGAGGCGCACAATTTGGCACGGCCGCGTCACATCCGGCCCGATGACCGCGGTTGCGCAAGCGCCGTCCACTATGGGCATTGTATGCAAAGCGCCCGCGCATCCGCGCCCGAATACCGAACCGACGACTCTAACGGTACTAGCTTCCCTGCTCGCTATCCAAATGTTTGTGGAAATTAAAACAACCACACCCGACTCCTCCCGTGTGAATAATGAGGAAAATCGACTAGACCAGTCAGCGTATGAATTTATAACGTATTCGAATTTAAATTTATAAATATTGTTTATTAGTTTTCACATAGGGATTATCAAATTTTTCTAGAATATTGGGGTTATTCCTAGTAAAATGTACAATACGGCAACAAATGTTTAAATGTACAAAAGTTACAATATCTTGCTAATAAACCTATTTTTATGTCCGGCTCAGAAAAGCAAAAAGTCCTGTCAAATCATATATAACCATGGAACTACTTCCGACTGCATAATAATTTCAGAACGGACGTTGCAGGAATACTTAAAAAAAAGCGGAATAACATCCAAGCAACAAATTATGTTTACGTAAGTCCCGGCACAAACACACCAGCCCTTTGAAATGTATGTACGCCGCTTAGCAGAGATATCAAAAGGACCGGAAGGATTCTTAGCCACGCTCATATCCCGGTTTTCTACGACATAAAAGACTTTATTCTTTGTGTAAACATTATTTTGTTAGTAGCAAATACATATATCAAAGGCCGCAATGCATCATTTTAATCCCGAATTTTAAAAACGGAACGCAGATTTATCAGAAATATAAAGATCCTTTTCCGATATTTACAAAGACCGTTGAATTATAATTTGAACTGATATTGTCTTCATTTGACGCAATCCGAGGAGCCGATGCGTGTGAAACGAATCCTGACCGGCACCGGACATCCGTCTTTGTCGATATTCCCGTTCTACATCAAAGGAACTGCCAAATTCATCGAATTTTAGACTTTATACTTAGAGTGGAAGAGGTTTTAATGCCCTGCGTGTGCACAACGATCGTAAAACTGCCCTAATACATCTTGTCACTTGAAGAGATGATTAAATTGCAGTGGACAGTACAATAGCGGATGCGGAAATAAGTATGTAGTAGTGTTACAAATTGAACTGTTGCGCGTGCCACTTAGATATCGGTGGCAATTGCTTTTGAAGTGTCAAGAAAGATTGTATTACCAGTAATAATACTAGTAATACAATCTGTAATATTAGTTCTGAGTAGTTCTGTAGGAAGTCGATAACCTTGATGTCAGTTGATGAGTTAGCATCTTGCAATGTAAACATTCATAAAATGCACTCCGGTTTGATTAATCAGTAAACACGATCGGCAATTAGGCAAATAAAGTTAATTAGAGTTGCTTGCTCACAGATATAGTCATGTAACCTTGAAATGATCGTGACAATGTTAATGACCACCATTACCTGGAACAAACAACAAAATAATTTGAAACGAGATCGTTCGAGCAGTTACAGAAATAGACAATCAAATTTAATTTGTCACACGGTGTCGGTTGTGCCTACGAGCTGAGAGCGGTCACTCGCGCACTTCGTAGGCGTCGCCCACGTCTGATCTGTTTCCGCTGCGGACCTAGAGACATGCTCTTCCTTTGACCACTTCGTCTCATACAGATGGATTCATTTAATATAAAAAAACAAACGAAAGATGTATTAATTCCAATCAATACACTGTTCAATAGGCAATAAGTTAATATGACCTTGGTTGAGGTCTCACGGAGCGGACGTGGATGGTCGTAAAATATAAACGGCTCTCGCAGCTACAAAGACAAACAGACAGACGACCATAATATATGGCGAGACGCTCACACGATTGACGGCCGATAGCTCCTCCGTCAGAATGTCGGCATCCGGCATTCAAGGTGACTCGACCCATCCTTGCAGATCCGGTCCGCACGGGTAAAATTATCAGTAACACAACACAATAGGCAGACTCGAGAAAAACAAAATAGAAGGATTAAACATTTTCAACGTACTTTTAAGTCGCACAGGAGCTGTCGTTGACCGACGGAATTAAATCCCATGAAATGTGAAACGTCCGACACAAAACGCTGCTTATTTAACACTTTGCGTCATGTTTTACGGCGTCTTAACGGATGGTATGAACCGGAGGTGCTAAATCAAGCGATAACAAAAGAGGATAATGATACGATATGGTTTCGAAATTACTTTCTGGCAGACACTAATCTAGTATGGAGCGGTTTTAATACCGGTTGAGTGTTACATAGTCGACGGCGTAGCGGATTGCTGTCCCGTGTTCAGTGGGTTGTCGTCAAATTGAATTAGAGCGCACCACCGGCAGCCCGCGCCCGCGCAGTTCGACGACCGATCGCCCACCACTCACCGCACTTATTGATCCCATTCGATCGATCCTTCGTGATTGATACGGCACGCCGTGGGTGTGACAGCGTTCCATACGTATTGGAACTATTTAAGAGGTCCAAGGGAATTTGTTGTCGATTGTGTTAACTTCAAATACTTAGAATAGGACTATCAAGACCTACGCTCTCTTAGGTGACAGGCGATATTACTCGTAAACACCAATCTTACCAGAGTGTACACTTTTATGATGCTTAGAGTGGGATGTGCTTATGAGAGTGTGGGCTTTATGTATGGGAATAGTATTATTTGAGACTGTAAATGTTATGAAAGGATCTAGATATACAAACATTGTATATTTGTCAGTAACTAATTCCAGTATTAACTTCTTAGGATTATAGACACCAATCTACAGAAATTTCTATGAGGTGCCGCAAGAAACAATTCGCCTCTAAATCCTTATTAAATACCTATATATATTTAAGCTTAAGGAAATACCAATATTATCTAATACAAAACCAATGTAACAACGTTATAAATTTTCTACTTCACTTATATCGTTAGACTGGCAGAAAACATGAATGAACGTCAAGAGGCTGTAAAAACTCCATCAATGACATGACAAGTAATTATCGCCCGCGGATTTCGCTTCTTCACGTCGACGTTATAAGCTAACGCCATCATTTACAAAACCGGTCACAACATCAGGAAGATTTTTAAACGAGTATTTATAACGTTATTTTGCAAAAATAACGTTATAAATACTCGTAAGTTGTAAATCTCTCAGACGCTGATATCCTTATTTACGACCACTATATTTTGATCGTAGTTTATATTTATGTTGTTTTGGATTGATTTTTATAAATATCTTTCGTATTTCTGGGACAGTCGGAAGATTTCTAACCTCCTTTTAGATCAACGTTGCTTTCTAGACCTCGAGGATCACAAGAAACCCAAAAAATTTTCGTCTGAATCTAATCTGGCAGCTCTTCACGAATACGTCAAAACCTATCATTCATATCTGCAAATTGTAAGACTTGAAACGGAAGCGCGCCAAGAAACATACTATAAATCATAAATACTCGTATAACCTAAACACACGGATCCGCAGTAATTAACGAGTCACCCTTAACTAATGGGTTTATGGCGCTTATAAGCTTCTCAACGAATGGATCGACACGACTCATCTAGTTGATATACGGTTTCAGGGGTGACTTTGGGGAAGGTCTTTGGGGTGTACTTCTTTGAATGCGTTAGACAAAAGACGAGAATCAAGTTTACGTTTCCACGCATAAACCTTCATGCTAAAATGACGAAAGTATGTTAAAGAATGATTAATAAACTTTACATTTTTATATGTGTATAAATTTATTTAATTTTTATTATGGCACTATTGTGCTATAGTATAGCACAATAGTGCCATAATAAAAATTAAATAAATTTATAAACTGTATAGCATATACAGTTTATTAACTGTTTTTTTTATATCTTCCAAGTTTTAACTCCCGTTCATACTTATGAACGGGAAAATGTACTAACACGCAGTACCTACTTATATTAAAACAGTAAAGTTATATGATTTGATTAAGGGTAACTTTAATCCTTGACAATAAAATACAGTGAGTTTACTATAAAATTATTCTAAACCTAACACCTGCACCCACTGAAAACTTACTGCCTAAGCGAAATCGTTATAGGCAAGCGATAGTTTTGGTTATACGGCTGAAAGTGTGTTTATAGCATCCGACTTCCTGCCATATACCGGCGAAAATACCGTTACGCCAGCTCAACTAAACTCCATCGATTTACATACGCAAATCATGAACAATTGCCAACAATGCACGTCCTAAATATGACGGCTCTTTTCAGGCAATTTTATTACTTATTTCCTTCCGCCTAAGAAATACAGCCACTAATGCTTACTGCAATAGCTCTTAAAACATCTATTATTTGAAGCTTGTTAGTACATAAGTATATATTCGTAATTTAATCACTAATCGTTACTGTTGATAGCAGGTTTTAGTGTTGAAAGCACATCATTTGCATATCAAGAGATCGCGACGCGCGCATGTACGTCTCCATTCCGCTATACATCAAAGCTCCGTTGGTTGTTTATTACAAACGGTGCAAAAGTTAACTTCTTTCATTTCCTGAGCCACACAAATTTGGAACGTAGATATTTTTGGTCACTTTACAAAAAAGTATACCTATACCATTGAATACTTGTATAGAACCGTTGTAAACAGTCCTAACGGAAACGACCTTAAACAAAAACAAACGAATGCCACTTGGTGCCTTAAAAAAAATTACACTCGTTAGTGCATCCGGTGAATTACGTTTGCGCGTGGTCTTTTTGCTGCGCGTCAGATTCTAAAAAGAAGCTGATCGGACGTACAGCATAGCACACAGCAAGGGAGAGTATCCTGTCGCACCGGGCGCGGGGAGGGCAGGCATCCATGAATGGCCCTAACGAACTCGCTGGCCTTGGCGAGGCGGCCCAACTCCGCCTTGCGCGCCGCGACTAGCCATCGATACAAATTATGGATGTCACAAATCGGCCACTACGACCTCAGGCTCGAAATAGTTGTATACAAGTTATTATAGATATCGACATTGAATTCTCCCGAGGCAAAACAGATATTACATGATATCTGTCTTAACTTCTAATAGCTTATGGCGTCTCTCATATCTTATGGCGTCTCAAATATTAGAGAACGCAATTATCTGACCATGTAATAAATGCATAACAGGAAACGTCAGAGTTGTTGCATTATACATATACACACTCATATATGTGGCCATATGCGGTAAACATCTCATTCACGATCCTTTGATTGAGCCTGAATGAGTGACGTGCTCTGTGTATACAATTCGCCGCGTAACAGGAAGTGAAACAAGTCCAACTATATCAAGGACGCTAATGTTGAAACTGGAATTTTATTACTATGCTATGCATCGTAGGCATCGCTATCGTTTAAAATTTCTCTTCGACACTTGTACATGTATCGCAAAGAAACCGACATAAATTTATTAAGAGGCAAATTTGTATTACTATATTCAATACAACACAAATTGAGAAGATTAAAATATAAAATGTGGCCAATAAGACGAAGACAGTCTGGTTAGGGTCGCGACTGCGGACATTAATATTATTCCTCCGAGTTTCATTTATAACCGTCCGTACACAATGAGCAGCGAACAAAACAAGTGTCCAGACGACGTTAAACATTAATACTTACATAAATCTACACGGAGGGATTTATCATCCGGCGAAGCAAACGATTTTGTGAGGAAATTATTAGAGAGCCATCCCATGCACCCACGCGAAGAGGAAACGACGTCGAAGCAAGGTGAGTGCAACAAAAATCATTCTAAGCTTTTTCGGTAAACCATGATTTTGCTGTCCACTTTGACAAAGACAGAGTCTATTAAAGAGATATCCAACGTAAGTTGGTGTTTTACGCATTAGTGGTATTTTCGCACTACTTCGTATACACGCACCCAATATATCGTTTTACCACCTTTTGCAAATAACAAAGTATTGCTGAAATGCTCCCATCACACCATCAACCTTTAGAATTCCACTGTTGGAAGTACAACTTCCTCCAATAAGAGGACTCTGCCTATCTCCTGGCTGACGTTGCTTCTTACCGATAGAGAAGCCCGTGAGATCAGCTCAGCAAATACAAAGGCTTCTGTACTACTTAATGCGATTTATAAAATACGAATGATCACAAATATAGAATTGATGTAACCTTGAGTGAAGATCGGCAGGCGGTAGGCGGCACGTTAACCCAATTCACGGTGCGTGCCCGCACGTGCCTCCGACGGATTACGATGCGGCTAATGACGCTCACACATCTGGTCAAGCGGCCCTTGTTTCATCTCTATGTAATACACAATTATAAACTTAAACAATTGCAATAAAACAGATTGGTGTCTATTAAGAATATTATTCGATCATTTAGAATCAAGGTACTATAAACTTAAAAACATAACATGTGGGATACGTTATGTATTTAGCTATGTTTTGTTTGTAAGATGTCCCTGGCTTGGTGTATTTGATCCTAAACCAATATCTCCACGATGCCTACTGATTTAACCCCATCACGTCCAAAAAATTACACGGTCATCACTTCATCAAACACTGGGATCCAGAAAGCACTTAACTCTCAAATAAGACCAATTTGTAAAAACGAAGTTCGTTTAGTGGCGACCCAATACTTCCTCTTTCGGTATACCAGTTTACTTTTGTCGTCAGCACACATCCTCGCCGTGTTATTATAATAATGTGATTTCCAAGACATCCGTCCGTCTTTCCATAATGTAAGCATGTTGAGCTATGTACATAAAAGCATAATTAACAATTCATAATGAGCAAATATTATTATCAGTTACTGCTTTTTGCTAAGATAATATACTTGCGTAAAAAAACTTCAATTTAATTATTATTCATAGTTTCCTAAGACGTTTATTCTCAGGCAAAGTCCGAAACGCACGTAAGTCTGTATTACGACGTCACAGTGCTCTTATACTCGTTGACGCATTGTATGTTCAACATTGCTATTCAGGAATATGCAGTTAGTATAAGTAATACAACATGCAGTAACATAGATCAATCAAGATCATATTTTTTGCAATGCTAACTGAACGACCATGACTGAGGCACAAATGGCAACCCAAGCTTCATTAACTTGACGGAAAGTAGAGTGCTCTACAAAACTTTTCCAGCCAGCAAAACAATGGCTTTTCGTACCAGTTTAATTCAGCGCACAAAGCTATGACGGAAGGTGATTTCGTGATCTATGATTGATGACAGCATTCCCACCGCTCTCCATCAGCCGCACCATTCAAGCACGAATTCCGATTCACGTTACCCAGTGGAGTAAATGCCAAAGCCATTATCATTTTGTGTCGCTTAAATTACCATTGCAGATCCGTGAACGGACGTTGACCTGGATTCGTGCGGCGGACCTCGACCGAGCTCTAGCGAACATTGCAAGTAGCCCCAGGGTTTAGCAATCACATCATAACGTGGTTCTGCGTGCGAACAGAATAAGATGAGGGGACTTGAAGACTTCCTGACGTGTGAACAATGCCTCATTACAGCGTAGTGTTACCAATAACTAAACTGAGGAAGTCGATATCTATTCGCACTGCACAATAGGTGAGCGACATCCGAAGCTCATTACTGGCGCTCGTTTCCGTTGGCGATTTAACACGCGACCGCCGTCTCATTAAGCTGGACTGCTCAACAAACGCCAAGCGCCCACTGTGTAATACATTACCCATAATTGCGATCGGTTATGCAGAGTTCATAATGCGCGATTGACCACAATAAATTGCAAACCAGATATATTCACTTCGACTTCTATAACGTATGGTGCAGCGTGAACTTACCTTAAAAGATACACATGTTATTCTAAAATAATACGTGCCTATTCCTCAATAAAACCTGATCAATATGTTATTTTACATTTACATCGTCATTTTATAAAATTGGACTTAAGCTAAAAAGAACGGGGTAACTTTAGGAAGAGGACACCTTTACTAGGCATACGTAAAAATGATTTTAACTTTGTGATATTGTTCGCGTACTATCGTCAAGAAGCGTAAACATGGCCAACCTTGGCGGACGTTTGTTTACAGATCCTCAACGATTTGGCAAATGAACTCGCATCCGTAGTTTACTTTATAATATGATGACGGCATTGTTTGACTACCATTTTGATAGTTTATTGACTGTCATAAAATCCTACGATAGGGTGTACTCGTTGGCCAACATTTTTTCCAGCTGATATATTATTTGATCAACATTCAAAAGATTTACAGGTGTAGAGAGATTTAAGTTTAATTAACAATCAGTGTTATAAAATATGTAAATGGCTTGTTTCGGCTTTCATGCAGGCTGCAAGAATGTGCACATTACATGTTAATGATAAAGAAAAAAAAAGTGCTTTGATACTCCTACGCAGCTACGTCTGTCGCATGTTTATCTGTATTACTCTGAATGGTTACTTATTGCACGGTAACTAATCTTTGTAAAACAATGTTCTTTTTGAAATGCCTCTTCCACAGAACCTTTATCCATTATCTTGTCTTAATCGTATTTTCTCTTCATACGCCTACACAGACGACATCGAGATTCTCGGACATATTTTATTGCAGGGCCATTGAATAAAATGTCAATAAAGAAAAATAAACAGAACGTGAAGACGCATCCATGCACGTGTCGGTGATCCGTGAGCAATGGGCAGGACATAAAGTGTGCAAACACGATTTGTTTTGTGCAAACATTGTGGTTATCTCGGGTGTTCACTGTCGGGTTTTATCTATGCACCACCTACGCCGCACCAGCCGCGCGTACAGGCACAAGAGACGTGCGTGCTCCGTGTGGCAAACATTTGCCGAGTCAATATTTGTCACAAGCCCCCGCTATTGCAAGAGGCCGCCCTGAAAAGACTTTATACAACACGTATAGGAAATAACTTTCGAATTGCTTTCTGCCGTAAAGCTTTGTCCAAAGCCAAGCACAAAATTTTTTCATCGTACTTTTATTCACCATCTTTGGTTACATCCATTTTATCTTCCAATGTGTTGCAAGTGTGTCTTGAATCCTTATGAATGATTAAACCAAAAATCTCCATAGTTATAAATGAGCAGTCAGTAAACGTAAAATTAATTCCAGGTTGAGATCTCCCGAGAAAGATCCCGACTGAGTAAAGCGATGGTCGCTGTTTTAATGAATATATTTTTACAGGGCACCAGTACATCGTACGGCGGAAAACGCATAATGACTTCCGTTGAACGGACGACGAAAAACATCGAAAATAAATCAACGTTGAGATTCTAACTGACTTGATAGCACGTTGATCGGGCAAAGAGATACATTTATAATTCAACAGCGAAAGTGATCCTTTGTCGGCACTCTTCCTACGAACATTTACTCACCTGATGCTTACATTTTTTTTATATGATAGAGTAGCAAATGAGCATGCGGGCCACCTGATGTTAAGTAGCATCTGCCGCCCCTTAACATTTACGATCCAACCCAGGTAAGACCAGAATCCCAACTGAAGTCGACCACAGATGCGTTGCTACCCCTGAGGACTAAGTTGGA